>AWOL01S0009221.1:0-17236 GCA_000715115.1 Nicotiana otophora | reverse complement strand
GAAATAAGTGAATTGGGGATATAAAGTGTGGCCAACGTGGCAAGAGTGAAAGTTATACTTGTGTCCAATGGTGTGTTGTGTTGATGATTTTAACTTGCGCATCAATTGCTAATTATTTTACTCCATTTCTCGGAAAGAAATATATTGTGCTTTAATTGTTCATTTCTAAAGAACTTAAAGTTCTGATTTCTGAAATATTATATATATTGATATTTATGATGATGAAATATGAGAGGGAAGAAATAAAAGTGTGGAATATCAAATACGGCCATCGTGCCATGAATAAAGAATCTTGTTGCTGTTATTGGTTGAAAATGCTAGTGGAGATTCATACATTTTGAAAAATGGAGAGGTTAATACATTTGTACCTATGTTACCTTTGTGTGTAAAAACAATAATAATATTTTTGGGAGTATCGATAGTCACCAAGGAAGGGTATGTTGAAATAACCTAACCTCAAAACTACACGTGCCGGTGTAGGAATGGATTGTGATTATTACCCATATTTGGGATGATATTGATGTGGTAAAATTATTCCCCTTAATTGTTATGAGATGGCTGATAGAAAAGGACGATGTCGATCCACACGACATTGTGGTGAGATGGCCTAGTCGATCGGGTCATGATCAGACACTATGCCGCACACATGGTGTTGATTGTGCTAGAAATTGGAATTGAAATTGTGATTGTGGTTGATGTCTCTAATGAGATGGCCTAGCCGATCAGTTCGTGATTGGACTCCGTGCTAAAAGTATGGTGGTATTGCTATTGAGAGTGATTGTGGTTGATGTCTCTAATGTGATGGCCTAGCCGATTGGGTCGTGATCGGACTCCGTGCTAAACGTACGGTGGTATTGGGATTGTGAATATTGGTATTGTGAATATTGGTATTGTGACCATTGGTATTGTGAACATTAGTAATTTTAACATTGGTATTGTGAACAGTGGTATTGTAAATAGTGGTATATCTGTGCTAAAGATCTCCCAACAAAAAATAATATTATCATCATATTTTGATTATCACATCACAGTATTATCTCCATATTTTGGGAATTATTATGTTTTAAGTTGGCATTTTAATATCATTGGTTGTTGATTGTTGTTTCCATGGTTTTCCCTTTCATACATTTACATCCTAATTTGAAATAGGACAATTAGCTTTACATACTAGTACTATTCCATATGTACTAACGTCCCTTTTGCCGGGGGCACTGCATCTTTAAAGGATGCAGGTGGTTCATCAACGGGCAGCTTTTGTCCTTGTTAGGCGTCACTCTTTATTCAGCAGATTTTGGTGAGCTCTACTCTATTTTGGGCCTGATGTCATTTCCATTTGAGTTATATATTGTGTTTTAAGGCCCATATTACTCTTCTGTCGTACTTAGAGGCTCCGTAGACAGGTTGTGGGTAGTGTTTGAGGTTGGAATTGAACTAGAAATGTTAGTACTTGGAAAACATGTTTTTCATTATATCTATAAAATTGTAATATTTTTGAAATTATAAATGAAGCTGTTAATGGAAATGAAATGGGAGTTGTTAATGAAATTTGTCTACGGAGCTGAACAAAACTAACATTCCACTTTCAATGAGATTCTTGCTGTGGTTACTACAGCTTCCTTGAACCTGATTACAGATATTGCTCCTATTCAGGACAATGCACAGAACATAGAGGAACACAAGAGGCTACAACAAGTTGCTCAAGAACTCGACTAGGGTCAATCTAAAATGGCCCAGTCCACGAGAGATACAGGAGAATTTCGAGGCGGTTTAGGTCCCCATTGCTTCGGCAGTCACCTAACTTGAAAACTAGCATTCCATCACAGTCTTATGGACAATTTTGAGAACGAAACACTTATGTATGTCAGGGCCAGAATTTCCAAGGGCAGAGTTTGCAGAATAGTGGGGATACTTGCAGGATGCGATCCTTGTAGCCACATTGTGGTAGATGTTGTAGGATTAATTTTGGGCATTGCTGCCAGGGTTCGAATTTGTATTTCTCATACGGGCAGCCTGGTCACATCATGCACTTTTTCCCTGTAAGAAATCTGGGTGGAGTGATACAACCTACAGGGTCGGTAGCAGCCTCTTTATCGATAGCACATCCTTGGGAGCGAGGTATACGACTGCCGATTTGAAGGGATAGAGGTAGAGGTGGAATTCCCATGTCCAGCCCAGGTGGGCAATAAGAAAATCGCATCTATGTGTTGTCAGGATGTTAGAATTTAGAGACTTCACCAAACACGGTCATAGGTATATTATCCGCGTTTTTCATTAGTGTATAGGCTTTGGTAGATAGGTTCTACCGTGTCGTATATTAATCCATTTGTTACTGGTTAATCTGGTAAAGTATGTATTACTATGACAACCATTAGAGGTGTCCACGCCAAGGGGCGTGTCCGTGATATTTAGGAGAGTGTATCGAGATTGCGATGTGATGATTTATGATCCCCTTACCTTGGCCGATTTGATTGAATTAAAAATGGTAGAATTTAATGTCATTATGGGAATTGGTTGGGTAGCCTCTTGTTATGCCATAGTGGGTTTTTGGAGGAAAGTATTTCACTTTAACTTTCTAGGAGAGCCCATTCTCGAATGGAATGGCAATGCCGCAAAGCCACAAGAGAAGCTTATTTCTTAACTTAGGGACCGAAAGATGATCACGAAAGGATGTTTCTATCAAATGGTATGGGTACAAGATGTAGAGGTGAAGAATCCCACCCTTCAATTGGTTTTGGTCCTTGTTAGTGGACAAAGTAAAGGTGCGACAATTTGAAGATCCAGCCTTGGTGAAAATAAGAGGAAGCATCCCTTTTTAATAAAAGCAAGAGTTCGGGCTATCCAAGGACGGGGCCCTTAGATACAAGGGCTGGTTATGTTTATCTAATTTCGGAGGACTTCAAGAGAAGATCATGACAGAGATTAAGCAATCCCAGTATTCAATTCATCCGGGGTCAACCAAGATGTTCCACGATCTTCGACAATTATACTGGTTGAACAACATGAAGAGGTACATTGTTGTGTACCTCACTCATGTCCAAATTTCAAACAAGTTAAGATTGAACATCAAAAATCGAGAGGGTTGCTGCGATATATGGAAATTGTGACCTAGAAATAGGAAGCGATCAACATGGGTTTCATTACCGGATTATCATGATCACGTCAAGGGTTTGATTAAATCTGGATTATCGTGGATTGACTCACCATGTTAGCTCACTTTCTTTTAGCCAAAACTACTTTCTTGGTTGAAGCATATGCTATGTTGTATATTAAGGAAATAGTTCGACTTCATTGGGTCCTGGTTTCTATCATATCAGACGGAGGTGCTCTGTTCACAACTAATTATTGGAAATCATTCAACAAAGGGTTAGTTACAAGGATCAATCCCAGTACAAATATCCATCCTAAAACCTATGGCCAGGCCGAACGCACTATTCAAACGATCGAGGACATGTTACGGGCCAATGTTCTGGACTTGAAGAGTGTTTAGGAGGATCATATATCACTCATCAAATTTCTTACAGCAACAGCTACCATGCCAGCATTCAGGTGGCACCATATGAGGCCTTACACAGAGGAACGTNATTAGGAGGATCATATATCACTCATCAAATTTTCTTACAGCAACAGCTACCATGCCAGCATTCAGGTGGCACCATATGAGGCCTTACACAGAGGAACGTGCATATCTCCTATAGGATGGTTAGAAGTTGGTGAAAGAAAGTTATTAGTCCCTAAGTTGGCGCAACAAGTTGGGGAAACGTTGTCCAAATCGATTATTGACAGCTCAAAGAAGGAAACAATTTTACTCAGATAGCCGACAACGAGATTTGAAGTTTGCTGTAGGAGACTAGGTGTTCTTGAAGGTGTCACCTATGAAAGTTGATGACGTTTGGTAAAAGAGGCAAACTCATCCCCTGATATATCGGACCATATCGAATCATACAGTAAGGTCGGTCAAGTGACTTATAAGTTGGAGTTACCCCCGGAATTGGATGCAGTGCATCCGGTATTTCATGTATCTATGATCGGCATGTGTTTAAGTGATCCATTGCGTATCACCCCTTTTGAAGTTATTAAAGTTACATGAGATCTATCCTACAAAGAAGTTCTAGTGGCAATTTTTGATCGTCAAGTCCGAAAGCTGCGAACTAAAGAAGTGGCTTTAGTTAAAGTGCTTTGTAAGAACAATAGTAAGCAAGAAATGACATGGGAAATGAAAGAACAAATGAAATCTATATACCCACATTTTTTCCAACCTATGCGAGGCAACAATTAAGTAATCATGATGGGTTGTGGTATCAAACATGGCTAGTCAGCCAGCANTGACAGAGATTAAGCAATCCCGGTATTCCATTCATCTGGGGTCAACCAAGATGTTCCCTGATCTTCAACAGTTATACTGGTTAAACAACATGAAGAGGTACGTTGTTGGGTACCTCACTCATGTCCAAATTGCAAACAAGTTAAGATTGAACATCAAACATTGGGAGGGTTGCTGCGATACATGGAAATTGTGATCTAGAAATAGGAAGCGATCAACATGGATTTCATTACCGGATTATCATGATCATGTCAAGGGTTTGATTAAATCTGGATTATCGTGGATTGATTCACCATGTCAGCTCACTTTCTTTCAGCCAAAACTACTTTCTTGGTTGAAGCATATGCTATGTTATATATTAAGGAAATAGTTCGACTTCATTGGGTCCTGGTTTCTATCATATCAGACAGAGGTGCTCTGTTCACAACTAATTATTGGAAATCATTCAACAAAGGGTTAGTTACAAGGATCAACCTCAGTACAAATTTCCATCCTAAAACCTATAGCCAGGCCGAACGCACTATTCAAACGCTCGAGGACATGTTACGGGCCAATGTTCTGGACTTCAAGAGTTATTAGGAGGATCATATATCACTCATCAAATTTTCTTACAGCAACAGCTACCATGCCAGCATTCAGGTGGCACCATATGAGGCCTTACACAGAGGAACGTGCATATCTCCTATAGGATGGTTAGAAGTTGGTGAAAGAAAGTTATTAGTCCCTAAGTTGGCGCAACAAGTTGGGGAAACGTTGTCCAAATCGATTATTGACAGCTCAAAGAAGGAAACAATTTTACTCAGATAGCCGACAACGAGATTTGAAGTTTGCTGTAGGAGACTAGGTGTTCTTGAAGGTGTCACCTATGAAAGTTGATGACGTTTGGTAAAAGAGGCAAACTCATCCCCTGATATATCGGACCATATCGAATCATACAGTAAGGTCGGTCAAGTGACTTATAAGTTGGAGTTACCCCCGGAATTGGATGCAGTGCATCCGGTATTTCATGTATCTATGATCGGCATGTGTTTAAGTGATCCATTGCGTATCACCCCTTTTGAAGTTATTAAAGTTACATGAGATCTATCCTACAAAGAAGTTCTAGTGGCAATTTTTGATCGTCAAGTCCGAAAGCTGCGAACTAAAGAAGTGGCTTTAGTTAAAGTGCTTTGTAAGAACAATAGTAAGCAAGAAATGACATGGGAAATGAAAGAACAAATGAAATCTATATACCCACATTTTTTCCAACCTATGCGAGGCAACAATTAAGTAATCATGATGGGTTGTGGTATCAAACATGGCTAGTCAGCCAGCAGCATATGTGAAGGGAAGGGGGATTACACGATTCCGCAAGCTTGTGCCAGGTGTCCCACTTGGTGTCGTAACCAGCGCGGGGTGACCAATTTTGCATGAGGACCCGACGGAGGTTTCTATGTTGGTATAAAAAGGCAGTAAGGCTCATTCCCTCTCATCTTTTAGAAGTATCACCAACACTTGTTCTCCAAAAATACTCTTAATTCCCCTCTAGAATTTCCAAACGAGTAAAGGAGAAGTCGAAAATGAGTTTGAATCTTGCAATATTTTGAGTGAAGAAGCCTGGAATTATCATTGTAATAGTTATTAGCTAGTTGCATCAATTTTGGGGATTCATTGAAGGCGAGGTTGATCATCCTAGAAGCATAGCTAGCGCTTCAACAAGGTATGTAGGGGAACTTTCTTTCTTGTCATGAGTTAGCGTAAGTTTCTCCTTCCTTCTAAATAATTCATGCACTATAAGATTTGGTGGTTCTATGCCCCTCTAAATAATGTTGTTCCATCATTGTATATGTTTCCCGGTAGTATTCCTATTAATGTTTAAATTGTTCCAAGTTGGTATCCTGTGATCGGGAAGCATGGTTCATTTTGAGGTTAAACTCAATATCTCTTGGAGTTGATTCTGCAAATCACCATATATGAACATGTATTTATTGTTAGAGAGTTGCACTATATGTAGTCGTGTACATCACCTATTGTGCAACAACTAATCACTTGGGTACGATGTGAAATACTAACGAGCCCTTACATGGTCTGGTACAATAGAGACCTTGTATGACCGGGTACGACCGAGCTCTCTATGACATTACCGAGCCCTTGCGTTACCGGGTATGATCGATCCCTTACATGGCGAGGTACGACCGAGACCTTATGAGGCCAGGTATGATGTGATAAAGGAAATTAATCTTACTGAGTCATGTGCGAGGTCAGGTACGATGTAAAGTAAGATGACCCAACGTAGGGCTAAATAAATCTATATTGTATTTAATGTAAAGATTCAGTAAGTGGCCTACTCCTTTGTATCGTTGCATCTTTATATATTATGGCTTCTATTGTTCATGCCCCCGGTGGTTGTCCTTGGTACCCAGGTTGAGACCATGAGATCATGTTTCCTATACTATGACTCTTATTTATATGTGTTTTTAGCTTTACATACTCAGTACATTTTTCGTACTGACGCCCTTTTGTTTTGGGCATTCTATTCATGACTATAGGTGCAAATAGACCAGGTGGTGTCCCTCCCCAATAGGCCGTTGTTCCAGTTTATAAGTTGTTTCTCTCCACTCTTTCAGAGTAGATGTTCAATAGTCAATAGGTACTGAAGCAGATGTCATGAACGCTTTGGGTATGGTGGAGCCCTGTCCCGACCAAGTGGTGTAATATATATATTTCTTTTGATACTCTTTGAGGCTTGCAGGCTAGTGTTAGTATTTGATTGCATGTTATGGCTGGGTATGGCTGTGCTAGTGACAATGATGATCATGTATTAAATGCTAATGTTTGTTTTGCTAAATAGTTATTCACATGTTAATTATAGTGCTAATATTTGGAGGCCTCAATGAATAGATTTTATGGATAAAAAGAATGTAAGAACTGATGTTGGGTCGCATGGTCCTTCGGGCATCGTGTGCCGGTCGCACCTCCCAAGGTGGAGGTGTTACAAGATTCTATTTTGAGAAATAGAATTTTCAGACTGCTAATTGATTATTGCTTCAATGTCACTAGAAGGTGCTTTTCTCCCGAGGGAAAAACAACATTCTTTTTGGGGATCTTTGGGGCATGCTCTGCACCATCTTTAATGAAATGTTCAATAGGTGGAAAATCATGGATATAAACGGCGCTAACAAGGCTATATATTAGTATATTAGGATTGTTGTCAAAAGCGGTTGCCTCGTCATCTTCCCAACTAGGGCTTATTAGCTAGTTATTTTTCTCTAGCAAATTTGGCCATTCCTGAGGGTTATAGCTGAATAGTTATTCATACTTACCTGGGTGGCTGAGTGAGCCAACTGATGGGTCGCCTTTTTCATACATTTCTCGAAGACATTCTGAAGATGATTTGTTTTCTTTTTGAGCACCTTGTAGTATTCTGTTGGATACTCAAGGCATTATTAATAGGAACATTCAGTATCCCATGGGCACTGACTTGTGAAAGGATCTTTGAACCACCACAAATTTCTAGCTTAGATGTCATTGTGCACAATCCAGTCATGGTTGGACATGATTCCATCTATCCATTTAGAGAAATCGTATGGATCATATCCACACAACTTACATCGTGTAAAGCCCCGTAAAATTTCACCTAAGGCCCCAAGAAAGTTCATCGGTTAGCTAGTATGGGGGTTCGTCTTACGGGCTCTGGTGAAGGAGGGTTTATTGTGCAAAATAGGGGTGAATCATCGCTTGTTGTGGAAGTCAAGGAGAAGCAATATGACAATCCATTGCCGGTATAGTTGAAGGCGGGGATTCACAAAAATAAGACCATGGCTTTTTCTAAAGAGTCGTCAAGAGTCCTATTCGGATGTATGTAATAGGGATATGGAGTTCCAAGAGGATGATTAGGTCTTCTTGAAGGTTTCCCCTTATGAAGGGGGTTATGCGGTTTGGTAAGATAGGAAAATTGAGTCCAACGTATGTCACACCGTATAGAATCATTCAGAAGATTGGTCAGGTGGGTTACAAGCTAGAACTACCTCCAGAGATATCTTTAGTGCACCCGGTGTTTCATGTATTCATGTTGAAGAAGGTGGTTGGAGATCCGTCGCTCATTGTTCCGATTGAGATTATAAGGTTAATAAGGAATTGACTTATGTAGAGATTCCAGTTGCCATTCTTGATAGGCAAGTCCGAAAGCTGAGAAACAAAGCGATTGCCTCCGTGAAAGTGTAATGGTGAAGCCAACAGGTCAAAGTGGCCATCTGGGAAGCCGAGGAAGAGATGAAGAAGAAGTATCCTCATTTGTTTGAATAGCTATGTAGTTGTGTCTATGTTGTTAAAATCTAACTTTCTACAAATGATGTTTCCCCTGAACAACTTATGTGAAGGATACTCGTTCTTGGTAATGTAATGCTTATGGCATTATGGCCGGTGTTGTTTCCATGTTATTTTACATCGTAATGTTATGGTTATTCTGTTAGGACTGGTTTTGGGATTCTATGGTTTTTGAAAATTTAGAGAGTTAGTCAAAATTTTGAACTGCTGGTATGTGAAGTAACAGTTGGATCACATTGGATGCTAATGGCGAATTTTGACCCTCATTCGAGGATGAATGATCCTGAGCGGGGGAAGATGTAAGGCCACATAAAATTTCAACTAAAATCAGGGGTTTCGTGGTGCTGAGGTAGGCTAATAAATTTTATGGTTGTAGAAAATCTTCGCGGCGAGCTTGCTTGCCGAGCTACAAATGTTTTGGGTTAAATAGAGCATTGGGAAGTTGAAGAAAAATTATTGCAGAACAGAGCACTTTTGCGGTCAATTATGCGATCGTAGAACTGATATGCAGACCGTAGATCCGCTGTAGAGCGAAGCAGAGAAATGGGCCAATTTTGGAGGTCGTTTTGTGGTCAACTATGCGATCACATAATCATTTCACGGGTCGTACATCCATCACAGAACCAGCATGAATATTGTAAGAGGAAGATTATGCGGCCCATTATGTAGCCACATAATTTATACCTGGGCCGCAAACCTGGCCGTATAATGGACCAGACCATCCCAGATTTTGGGATTGTTTTTGCGGTCCATTTTGCAGGTCGCAGACCTGATCTGCGATGCACTCTGCCACCGCAGAGTTGAGTTCGGAGGGTCCAAATTCTGATTTGTAAAAAACCCAACCCCAATTGATTAAAAGCCATTGGGTCTCATTTAGAAGGCAGAAATCTGCCATTTTAGAGCGAGGGGAGTGCTTTAGAGCGAAAGGATGAATCCCCAAGTACTTTGTTCATCAACCCTTGCTCAAACTTTGGAATTCAACAAGGAAAACTCACAAGGTCTTCACCCAAGAGGTAAGATTCTACTCCCTAGCCCTCAATTTCGGGATTGGACTGAAAGTAGGTAATTAGAAGTCTAATTCTTGAGCGTTATTTATGCATGCATGTACCATCAAGGTTGGTGGGAAGGTTATTGAGCTCAAATGGGTAAACATTGGGTTGTGGGATGAAGGAATCGCCCATAGGAGAACCTTGAAACCTTATTGCACACCTACTGCTTGATAAAATGCTCAAATGAGCTGAAACTTTGAATATCTTCCTAATTATAGTTCAAACTTGTCATGTTTCTAATAAATTGAAGTCGCTAGGATTTTCGGAACATTGTAGTAATTCAAGGAAGTTGAAGCGAGGTATGTTGGCTAAACTCCTCTTGTAGAAACCAAATTCCACGATGTCCTTGTAACTTGGGATTGTGATTGGCAGAACTTCTTGTTTCTCATGTTCCAAGTCCTTCCTAATAGATTTGATAATCCTAAAATAAGTATTGGATTGAAAGTTGTATGTACTCAAAATGTGTTCAAAATGTTCCTATCATAAAATGATTCCCTCCGAGAATGTAATCTAGTATGATCAATGTACAAAATGTGTTGTGATTTAAAATCATGTTTCAATTGCAAGTTAGTATACCTAATTTTGGAAGAGAAGCTCAAAATAACCTAACCCCAAAACTACACATGCCAGTGTAGGAGTGAGTGAGGGGTATATTCCCCGTGTTGATGTGATGAGATTGTTTCGCCTTATCTTTTCCCTAACTTGACACCTTTATACTGTTTGAGGCTCTCATTGATTTGATGTTTCCTTCTCCTTTTATTGTTACTCGTTCTATTGACAGGGTGTTTAGTTTTACATACTAGTACAATTCCATACATACTAACGTCCTCTTTGCCCAAGGCACTACATCTTTAATGGATGCAGGTAGTTCCACAACAGGTTGTATTGATCAATGATAGCAGTACACCCTCTCCTAAGCTGACTTTGTGAGCCCTACTTCATTTTGGGGTCTTGTATATCCTGTCCGCTATGTATATTGTTTTGAGGTATAGCCGGAGCCTGATTGCGGCACCATCATGCTACTTGTTTTATATATTAGAGGCTCTGTAGACATAGCGCCAGTGGTATCTTTGTTTTTGGAAGTCAAATTATAAATTTTGTATTTGTATCATATGTTTCCACTTCTAAACTATGAATGTGTAATGTAATATTTTAAGAAATCTTGAATGAAGTTTTAACCATAATGAAATTTGGATTGTTCATGAAACCTTATCATTGTCTAATTAATGAAATATATCTTCTCTTCATTCATGGGTGAGTTTGAATGGAAGGTATTTTACAGTCTTGCTTGGCCGGGTTATCTCGGTGAGCGCCAGTCACACTCCCCGAGGTCGGGGCATGACACATCAATTAACTTATGATGTACTTTTATGTACCAAAATATGGGGTATAACCAACTTGTATGTATACTTGTATGAAATAACAATTAAATATTTTATTGNCAAAATATGGGGTATAACCAACTTGTATGTATACTTGTATGAAATAACAATTAAACATTTTATGTTATTGAATAATTCTGTATTTGTTATAAATATTCTTATTTTTGTCTTGAATAGTTTCTATTTAAGATAAGCTTGTTTAGATGATTAATCTTGTTAAGTTTACAACATACACAAATTCAAATGGTGATTGGAAACTATAATGACCTAGCTGGTTGTTTTGTGTATTTAGGCCTTGTTCCCCTCCCCCCCCTGAAGCTTCCTCTCTGTGAATTTATGGTTGTGTGACTTTTAGGGATGGTTGGTTGGATTTTGGGGAGGTTTTGGTTTGATTTGAAATACATAGTTCCTAGTTTGGAAATTTAAGTTGGAAGTGTTGGCCAAGTTTGACGTTTGTGGAAACGACCTCGAAACGGTATTTTGATGGTCCCATTAAGTTTGTATGGTGAATTCAGAGGTTCCAAGGATGAATTGGCTCTTTTTGCCGAAAGTTGACAATTTGAAGGTTTCAAAATTCCTAATTTTTACCATTAGTTAAGTTTGTGTCTAACGGGATCGAATATTTGTTTCGGGACATGAAATAGATCCATTTTATCATTTGAAACTTGTGTGTAAGGTTTAGTGTCATTCCAAGTTAGTTTGGTAGGAATCAGATGCTCGGTTGTGATCTTTGAGGGCTTGGGTGAGTTTCAGATGTGTTTTAGAATGTTTGGCACTTGTTTCAGTGTTGCAGATGTTGTTGGTGCTGCAGATCTCGCAAATGCGAGAACTAGTTCGCATTTGTAAGCCTCGCATTTCCGAGGTATCAGTTGCATTTGCGAAGGGGTTTGGGGCCTGGGCATGACTTTTGCAACATTGACTGGTAGAGTGAAACTTTGCTTTTGCAAAGTCAGTGGTCGTGTTTGGACATCCTCTAGTTTTAACAGGCTTCGCATTAGCGATCAATGGGTCGCACTTTTGGAGCTCGCATTTGCGAACCCCAGATCGCAAATGCGACATCTGTACCTGGTTTTTAAAAAGGATTTCGATTTAGACTCATTATTTTATATTTTGAGATTGGGAGTTCCGTTTGAGGCGATTTTGAGGCAGTTTTCACCAATTTGCGTTGGGTAAGTTTTCTTGACTCGGATTTGCTTATTTTTCATTAATCTCATCTTTTATTTAGCATATAATTGATGAATCAATTAGTGAAATAGGTATTTCTGACAAAACGTTTCTAAAAATAAAAAATTTAGATTTGAGAGACGATTTTCTAAGGCCCTGTTAAAAATTTCCTAATGATTTAAGATTTTAAAGTGCACCAACGGTATTTGGGAATAACATATTTGAGTAAAAGGAGACCCATGGGATAGAACCACATTATTTTAAAATCAAAATATATGTTTAAGGTGTGTTGGAACATACTAAGGCATTTTGTTACGCACGAATGTTACGCACGATTCCATGAGGATAATATATATGTAGGAAATGCTGAGGCGTACGGGCCGAACGAACATAAAAGTAAATTGTGCACTGCCGAGGGTCGAACGGCGCGAACCATAGATGCATCTATTAACTTGCCGAGGCGAATGACCCGCTCCCATGAGAGTGTCGTATATAAATCCTGCCGAGGCGAACGGCCCGATCCCATAAGAGTGGCAGAAGGAAATACCCCGCTCGCGAATCATACGTACGACGTGGTCATATATAAATTTAAGGAATCTCCCCGCCCACGGATCATACTTGCGACGCGGTCAAATATACATTTAACATTAAAAATCATATCTCTTTTTTAATTCTTTTAAAAATAAGGGAAATTCAGCTTGTAGCCTTTTAAGCAAATTACCCCGCTCGCGAAACATACATGCGATGTGGTTACACAAGGTTTCTTAAGTTATTATAGCATTTCTCAATCCTTTTCGAAATTACGAAGTTCAAATGAAACCTTATAAATCTCAAGTTCTTCAATTTCAACTCCTTTCAAAACATTTAATAAGCAAACTCAATCTCGCTCCCTCTCGAGGAAAACCATAAACATAAATCAATAACAATATCAAAAAGGCAAGATGTCAGCCTAAAACTACCCGGACATAGGCATAGCTAGCAGCTACGTACAGACTCTCGTCACCTCGTGCGTATGTAGCCCCCACAAGTTGAAGCACACAATAATTTAGTTCACCTATGGGGTTAATTCCCTCTTACAAGGTTAGAAAAGAGACTTACCTTGCACTTTAGTTCCATAACCAGCTCCCAAGGCTTTCCGAAAACTCAAACCGACGCCCCAACGCTCCGAAACTAGTCAAAAATTGAGAAATTCCATAAATACATACTCAAATACTCATTACAATCCAATTTACAACAATTCCCAACTCCGTTCAAAAAAATCGATAAAAACTGCCCTAGGGCCCACGTGCCCGGATTCCGAATATTTTTTAAGATAAACTTTACCCATAACCCCACGAACTCAAATATATAATTTATTTTTAATTCTATGCCCAATTTCGTTGTCAGAATCCAAAATACCAAATTGTAGGTCATCTACCAAACAACCCATATTTAATACTAATTTCCATGTTCCAATCCATGTATAATTCATGTATTTAACTCACAAATGGGGAGAAACCACTTACCTAGAATTTCTTGATGAAAATCTCCCTTTGAAAATCTCCAAAATCGTCCAAACCAAATGAAAAATGGGAGAAATGAACTCAAACCCCGCTTTTAAAACATTCTGCCCAGACCCGGTTCACCCTTCTTTGCGATCGCGGGAGTGCCTTCCCGATTGCGAAGGCTAAGAACACTACCTCCGCATTTTCCTCTACGTGACCGCACACAAGCCCACGCAAGACCAACGTTCTGTAACCCAACACTAAGCGAACGCATTACCACAGCCGCATTCGCGTAGCACAACCACCCACCGCACCGCGATCGCTGGTCCATCATCACGACCGCATAGCATAGTTCACAGTCGCCCCCAAACAACTCTACGCATTCGCAGAATTCCACTTGAGATCGCGTATAAGGAAACCAGCAACAGTCATGACAACAACTTCAGCAGATCCCTCAAGTCGAATTTCAATCCATTAACCATCCAAATTCTACCAGAGGCCCACGAGACCTCCACCAATCATACCAACACGTCCCAAAACACATTACAAACTTAGTCGAGCCTTCAAATAACATCAAACAATGCTAAAACCATGATTCGCACCCCCAATTCAAGCTTAATGAACTTTGAAACTTCAACTTCTACAATCGATGCCGAAACCTATCGAATCACGTTTGATTGTCCTCAAATGTTGCACACACGTCATAATTGACATTACGGATCTAATCCAACTTCCAAAATTGGATTCCGACCCCGATATCAAAGAGTCCACTTCCGGTCAATCTTCTAAAAAAACCTTCAAATTTCTTGTTTTAGCCAAATGACTCCAAAATGACCTACGGACCTCCGAATCCACTTCCAGGCACGCTCCCAATTCCCGAATCACCATACGGAGCTATTCCCAGACTTGGAATCACAAACGGATATTGATAACATTGAAATACACTTCAACCCAAATTTATGAAATACTTCCAAAATGCCAACTTCCACAATAGGCGCCGAAACGCTCCCGGGCCATCCAAAGCCCGATCTGAGCATACGCCCAAGTCTAAAATCATCGTACAAACTTGTTAGAACCTTAAAATCCCGATTCCGAGGTTGTTTACGTAAAATTCACACTTTAGTCAATTCCTCCAACTTAAGGCTTCCGAATTTAGAATTTTCTTTCCAATTTAACTCCAAACTTCCTGAAAGTTAATTCCGACCACGCGTACAAGTCATAATACCTGAAGCAAAGCTGCTTATGGCCACAAACCATTGACTTATGTGCTAGAGCTCAAAACGACCGGTCGGGTCGTTACAGAAATGAGATGATGTGAGAAAGATTATGAAATGAGCCTTGATTCAATTGTTCCAAAATTACTTTAAAATAGATTTTCCTAAAAGCTTATGTCATCAAGGCATGCTCCAATGTGGTTGTTTAACTAATTCTATGCTTTGTGAGTATTTTCAATGTGTTTTGCATTCTTACATATTCGTGAGTGGAAATTGTGTATTTCCCTTTTTGGGGAAAAGTATTTCAAGAATAAATGATGTGTTACTCGTTTATGATTTTAACTTGTGCTTCGATTGTAAATCATTTTACTCCATTTCTTAAAAATAAATCCATTGTGTTTAAAGTCTTCATTGCTAATGAACCTAAAGTTGTGATTTCCGGGATATTCTATTTATTGATATTTATGATGATGATCTATGAAACGAAAGAAATGAAAGTGTGGAATATGAAATACAACCACCGTGACACGAATGATGAATCATATGTATGACCAAGAGTGCCAATGAAATAATGATGTTGTAAGTGGTTGAAACTACAACGAGGCTATATACGGTATAAAACGTTATGAGGTAAATGCATTTGTATTGTTGTTTCCTTTGTATGAAAATCAAAAATGTTTTTGGGAGTATTGATAGTCACTGAGGAAGGGTAGGTTGAAATAACCTAACCCCGAAACTACACGTGCCAGTGTAGGAGTGGATTGTGATTATTCCCCTTATTTGGGATAAGATTGATGTGATAAAATTATTCCCCTTATTTGGGAGGAGATTGATGTGATAAAAATATTTCGCTTAATTGGGATGTGATGATTGATAGAAAAGGATGATGTCGATCCACACGACATTGTGGTGAGATGGCCTAGCCGATCGAGTCATGATCGGACACCATGCCACACACATGGTGGTGATTGTGCTGTAAATTGTAATTGAAATTATGATTGTGGTTGATATCTCGGATAAGACGGTTTAGCCGATAGGGTCGTGATCGGCGTCTGTGCTAAAAGTATAGTGGTATTGGTATTGTAAATGGTAATATTGTGAATAGTGGTATATCAGTTCTAAAGATCGCCCAACCAAAAATAATATTATATTCATATTTTGATTATCATCTTCACAATATTATCTTTATATTTTGGAAATTAGTATGTTTTAATTTGGCATTTGGGTATCATTGATTGTTGATTGTTGTTCTCATGATTTCTACTTTCTTACATTGGCATTCTATTTTGAAAGAGGACAGTAAGCTTTACATACTAGTACTATTCCATATGTACTAACGTCCCTTTTGTCGGGGGCGCTGCCTCTTCAATGGGTGCAGGTGGTTCATCAGCGGGCAACTTTGGTCCTCGTTAGCCGTTACTCCCTATTCAGCATGTTTTGGTGAGCCCTACTCTATTCCGGGCCTGATGTCATTTGATGTTATACTTTGTATTTTGAGGTATAGCCAGGGCCTTCTTGCCGGCATTTTCAAATTATTCTTCTTTATACTTAGAGGCTCTGTAGACATGTTGTGGGTGGTGTTTGATGTTGGGTATTAAACTAGAAGTGTTGGTATGTGGCAAACATGTTTTCATTATATCTATAAACTCGTAATATTTTGGAAATTATGAATGAAGCTGCTAATGGAAATGAAATGGGAGTTGTTAATGAAATCTTTTTAATGTTTGATTAATGGAGTGCATCTCCTCTTTATTCATGTTTGAGTTTGGGTAGAAGCAAATCTAACAGGCTTGCTCGGCCGGGTTCACTCGGTTGAGCGCCAGGCGCGCTCGTCGAGTTTGGGGCATGACAGATTTGGACTCGATTTTAAAAATGGAACATATATTTGGGCTCGTGGGGTTGAGCCTCTCTTGGATAGATTTGAGCCGAACGGAGATGCATTTTAAAGGAAAAGCATTTTTAGACTATCGATTTGACTAAATTAAGGTAAGTACCTTCCCTAACCTTGTGTGGGGGAATTGCAACTTAGGATTTGGTCGTAATTGCATATTGTGTTATGTACGTGTACACGAGGTGCCGATTGTGTACATGGGCGTATGTGATTTATGGCTGGATTAGACCTTAGGTTATTAATATGCCTTGAATTGAGGTTGTTTGCTATATGAAATATGTTTTATTGTTGAATACTCCATGCACTCTTATGTTACTGTATTGTCCCTGTGCTCGTTATTTTTGATTTGTTAGACTATATTTTGACTTGAGTATTGATTTTGTTATTTTGAGATATTGTGGAACATGTGGACATAATGTGTGANTC
>AWOL01S0009220.1:38322-52585 GCA_000715115.1 Nicotiana otophora | reverse complement strand
CTACTGGTATGCTAGTCCCGATAGCTAGAAAGTAGTGAAAGCAATCCCGCTCGTCTCCACTATACCTATGGTACGGAGAATTCGGTGGCACTTCTCAAGAAAGCCTTGTGCGTCCTCTGTAACTAGGCCACTGAAAGTAGGAGGATGGTACTTCTTGTACCACTCGAGCCTCACCTGCACATCCTCATATGCTGTTGCCCTAACCTAGGGCTGAACTAGGACAACCGGCTGCACTAGTATAACCTCTGGTACCTGCTCTACATGGAATCCCTTCTTTGGGGTATGTGCAATGGGAGGCTGTGCTCCTCCCCCAGCCTGAGATGTTGCCGGTGCAAGTAGAATCAACCCTGCCAGACCTAGAGTACCAAATATGCTCAAGAACTGGGCGAGAGTCTCCTGAAGTGCAGGGGTATCAACAGGTGCCGCAAGTGCCTACCTCCCAACTGGATCTACTAGTGGCTCCTCTGTTGCAGCTCGGGTAGGTGCTCTGGCTGCACTACATGCCCCTCCTCTTCCTTTAATCAGCCCCGGCCCTAACACTGGCCTCTCATGACTCTAACAGGGGGGCGGTGCGTGTCCTCATCATCTGTGAGAGAATGGAAAGACATATATTCATAAATCCGAAGTCAACAAATTCACACGATAAGGGATCAAAGAAGTAAAATTTTCTGACAGTTCCATAGCCTCTCAAAGATAAGTATAAAAGTCTCCGTATGGATCTATGAGACTCTACTAAACATGCTTATGACTCGTAACGCCTACGAACCTATGGCTCTGATACCAACTTGTCACTCTGGGGATACCAAGGCACAAGCTCTACAAGAGTATACTAAACATCCCTATACAACAGTATCTATAAAAAAAATGAAATAGAACTAGATAGAGCTTGACTCCGAGGAACGCGGACGCCGGTAGGTATACCTTGAAGTATCTAAATCTGAATTCTACTCACTGGTACCTAGGCTGGTAAGAGGAACATAGATCTGCAGAAAAAGAAGTTCAGAAGCATAGCATGAGTACATCACAACGGTACCTAGTAAGTGCCAAGCCTAACCTCGGTAGAGTAGTGACGAGGTCGGGTCAAGACCCTACCGGAATAAATAAGAAAACTGAACAGGTATATGACAGTATGATAATGATAAACAATGGATATGAAACAATGAAGACAATATACCAAGAATAGCTACACTAAACTAAGGCAATTAAGGCAACTCGGAATAAAACAAGGAATAATACGCCAAGGACACAAAGCAACTAAAACACAAGTGATGTAATAGAAAGGTATAAACAAGAATCACTACTGAGGTACCTCTTCATAGTCTCGTATCACATAAAAATCATAATATTTCCTTAAATCACCTCGGGGGTATTGCATTTAGTTTTGAAAATCATTTTTCTCGAAATATCCTCCCGCGTTTTATTCCACCTTAGAACACCGTGTGGCTTCAAGTAGTTCCCCTGCTAGCAACACGCGTATCAACCACACCTTATCTCACAGCATGCTTTTCGACCCTAATCCTCATACCGTCGCATGCATATCAATATCACAACATATCACAAATTTCACCTCAAGTGGACAATATCACAAAGTGCCAAAGAAGACAACAATAATAGTGTTTCCACAACTCCACAAGAATGGTATTTCAACAATTTACAACGTTACCTCAATGTGAACTACGACCTTTATAACTCAATACCAAATTCAACAATAGGATATTCCAAGTAAGGGACTCATCGGTTAAATAATGAACAAGGAATAGAGAGGACAATAACTTCAACTAAACATGTGAATACAATTAGCAAGTGTTAAGACAAGTATTAACGATGACAAGTAAAGCATGTGAAGATAGACTAAAGATGATGAATATAACATATTATGGCAACTCAATTAAAGGCATGAAAGGAAACTACATAGCTAAAACCGATCAATTACCACATTTAGCCCGTGTACACACTCGTCACCTTGCGTACACCGCTTTCACATATCACAATTAACACAAGCCAACACAACCTATGGAGTAATTCCCCCACACAAAGTTAGACAAGACACTTACCTCACAACATGCTAACTCAACCCACTAGTAAGTATTTCCCGTGATTATCCAACTCTGAACGACTCGAATCTAGCCAAAATAACTTCATACCATAAATACAAACTATAGGAAGCTATTCCGAACAATAAAGTTGCAATCTTTAAAAAGAAACACAAAGCCAACTCAAAAGGTCAGCCGCACGCTCGCCTTTCGGAACCCGACCAAACTTACAAAATCCAAACACCCATTCGATAACAAGTCCAACCATACAAGAATTACTCAAATCTGACTTCAAATCACCTTTCAAATCCAAAAATTTTAGTTTAAGAAGTTTCACAATTTTCTAGGTCCAAAAGATGAAAATGAGATAAAACCCTCGAACACCCCCTTTTCTACCCAGCGATTTTTGCTTTTACGGGCACACTGTCGAACCTGCGAAACAATCCATCACAAATGCGATTCCAACTAATGCCATGAAATTCAGCTTGTGCGGACAAAATGCTCGCACCTGCGAGCCCGCTTCAGCGGAGCCTCGACCACTCCTATGGTCCTTCATAAGCTCCTTACAATTCTGCTTCTGTGAAATAGCACTCGCACCTGCGGATGCGCATCTGCGCCCAAGTGTCCGCACCAGTAAACCCAGGCCTGGACTGGCCTTCTCCGTTTCTGGGATGCACACAATTTATAAATGACATGGCGGACCTATTCCAATTTCCATAATTGGAATCCGACCCCAATATCTATAAAGTCAACTCCCTGTCAAACTTCTCAACATTCCAAATCTTTAACATTCTAACTTTTGCCAATTCAAGCTGGAACGATATATAAACCTCCAAATCACTATCCGGACATGCTACTAAGTTCAAAATCACCATTTGGAGCTATTGGAACAATTAGAACTCCATTCCAAAGTCGTGTAAACAAAATTAAAACTATGGTTAACAGCTTCAACTTAAACTTCTAACTTTGGGACCAAGTGTCTCATTTCACTCTGAAACTCACCCGAACATAAACCAAACACCCCCAGAAAGTCACATAACCATAATACAACATAGAAGAGAAAATAAATAGGGGATCAGAGCAAAAATACTTAAACCAGCAGGCCGGTTCATTACATCGGTCACGAGGAGTAAGTCGCAAGCACGTAGAGTGTTCTGGATGGCAGGCGAAATGTACTTCGAGTTCGCGAAGTGGTGATGCATTTTCAAAGTGTTGGATGGGAGTGTTCATCGTGATCACGAGTGGACGGTCGCATTCGTGTAGAAGGGTGAGTTCAGCTTAGGTGTCAGAAAGTAAGCCTTCGCGACCGCAATGTTGTTTCCGTGTTCGTGTAGTTCATGAGTGTGATGTGCTTTGTGTTTGCAACCATGGGCTCGCGTTCGCGTAGAGTCTTTTGGAGGATCGGGAAGTTTATTCTTAGCGATCGCAAGGATATGTTCGCGATCGTGAAGGGTATGCCTGGGCAGACTATTTAACATCTCTATTTCAAGGGTTTGGTCAATATACCACATTTTGAGTTAGAGAGCGCGGTTTTGGGCGATTTGGGGTGGGGATTGTATCACGATTTGGGTTAGGGTAAGTACTTTTTACTTGAATTTGTTTATATTCCATGATTCTATCATTGTTTGTAACATTTAATTGGTTAAGTAAAGTGAAGAAATTGGGAATTTTGGTAAAAACATTTCCTAAAGTTAAAATTTAGGATTGGAAGGCCATTTCCGATCGAAATCGGATGAAATTTGTATGGTTGAACTTGTAAGTGAATGGGTGTTCAGACTTTGTGAGTTTGATTGGATTCCAAGGCGCGGTCTCAGGGTTGACTTTTTGATTTTGATAAAGATCGGATCTTTATTGTTTGAAGGTCTTTTCTACAACATTATTTGACAATATTAAGTTGTTTGTGACTAAATTCGAGTTGTTCGGAGGCCGATTCGCGTGGGAAGGGATTTTTCGAGTATTGACTCGCGCGTTTTGAGTTATGTAATATATGTAATCTTGGATTTGAGCATAATGAACCCTGGGCACTATGTTACATGAGTCATATTGATGTGACGCACATTCTAGGTGTTGGGAATGGGTGCGTGCACCGAGGTGTTCATGATTAGGGGTGATTTTAGACTATTACGAGATTTGTTTTGCTATCGTGCCTTATTATATCTAGGTCATCTCAACTTGTAAGGTTATTTGAGCCATGATTAAAGTTAGAAATCACGTCTAGGCTATGTGTTATTTGTTTGAAACATGATTGGGCTTGTTCTTGTTGTTTATGATCTATTTGGCTAATTTACACTGATAATCTCAGTCACCATTTTATGTCTATATATGATATCTTTGTCTCAGTACTTTCTTATTTGATTCTTCACATATTGTTGGTGCCTCATATGTGTAACACTCTTTAACTATGTTTTGTGAGATGTGATTATCTCAGACTTGATTAGTTAATGACCGAGCTTGGGCCATAGAGCCGATTTGGTATTGATTTTCAGGTGACACGTACGCCATGCTCACATTGGGCTAAGTGTAATTGTTTTGGGGTGACGCATGCACTAGGCCCTATTATTTGGGCTATGTAATTACAATTAGCGCTTGGGCAGGATCCGCCTCTCAGGAGTCTGACATGCCAGCAGTGGACGCAGGCATATTATTTTATATACCTGCTTGATGATGGGCAGTTATGCCAGCACCCGTACAATGCTAAGTGTTATTATTCTTGATGGGTCCATAGTGATATTGTTGAGTTGACATGTATATTTGACATGTACTTCCCTTATGCTAGCTAGTAAATTAACTTTATTATCTGGGATTTAACGGTTATATATGGAAAGTATGCCTAAATTCCTGATATGTGAACGAGCTAAACATTATATTATTGAGCTACATGCATACACTATTGTTCCTTTTTATCATGAGTTGTTATTAGTTATTAATATTGGTATCTGAATGTTTCTTCTTAGCTCGTCACTACTTTCAGACCAAGGTTAGTTTTGTTACTTATTGCATGAGGTTGGTTGTACTCACACTACACTTTGCACTTCGTGTGCAGATCCAGGTACTTCCGGACGAGGTGATCTCTAAAGTTCTTGTAACGACCTGATTAGTCATTTTGAGTATTGTAGCCACTTCCCCTATTTATTGTCTCTTCGTTTTTCATTTGTGGTTATGTGACTTGTCCGGGTGGTTGGTTTGGTACCGGGTGAGTTTCGGGGTGAATTAGGACACTAAGTCCCAAAGTTGGTAGCTTAATTTGAAAGAGCTGACCGGAGATTGACTTTGTAGTATCGACCCCGGAATAGTGTTTTGATGGTTCTAATAGCTTCGTATAGTGATTTTGGACTTAAGCATATGCCTGTATGTGAATGTGGAGGCTCGGAGGTTGTTCTGACTTGAATTGGCAAAAGTTAGAAAGTTGAAGGTTTGGAAGGTTGATAGGTTTGACCGAGTTTTGACTTTATTGATATTTAACTCGGATTGTGATTTTGAGAGGTGGCATATGTCCATTATGATATTTGGGACTTGCATGCAAAATTTGAGGTCATTATGAGGTGTTTAGGGTTGTTCGCCGCTAGTTTTGAATTTGAAAATATTCATTAGTTCATTAGGCTTGAATTGAGATACGATTTGTGATTTTGTTGTTTGATGTGATTTCAGGCGTCGAGTAAGTTTGTATTGTGTTTTAGGATTTGTTAGTGTAATTGGCTGAGGTCCCGGGGCTTCGGGTGTTTTTCGAATGGGTTTCAGACTTTCTTTATGTGTTGGAACTTTTGATTTCTATGCTTCTGGCATCCTTCTTCGCGATCATGAAGAATGGGTCACGATCAAGTATAGTCTTTGTTAGCACATGGTTTTTTTCACTTCGCATTTGCGAAGAGAAGGATTCATTTGCGAAGCCTTGGGGTGTTTGTTCATCGTGAACGCGAGTATCGGGCCGCGTCCGCATAGAAAGAAGGCGAGGTTGTATGGTGGCACGCATTGTTCATCGCGGTCGCGAGGACGGAGCAGCGATCATGAAGCCTGAGGACATTTTGTCACCACGTTCGCATTTGTATCACGTAAGAATTTTAGGTATTTGGTGAAATTTGTTATTCGCGATCGCGAAGTGTTTTCCGTAATAGTGGAGAGTTGGTGAAATATAGTACTTTATTTTGTGGTTTGGATCATTTTAACATATTTTGAGTTGTAGAGCTCAGTTTTGTGCGATTCTGGAGAGGATTTTCACGGTTTGGATGGGGTAGGTGTTTTTGACTCAGAGTTGCCCATTATTCATGATTCCTTTATTGTTTTTATTATTTAATTATTGATTTGTGTTTGAGAAATTTGGGTTTTGTTTTAAAAGCTTTCCAAAATTATAAATTGACGATTTGAAGGTCGATTTGAGGTCAAAAATGGATAATTTGTTTATGGTTAGACTCGTATCAGAATGGGTGCTCAATATTTGTATGTTTGATCTATTTATGAGGTGCAGGCTCGGGTTGACGTTTTGAGTTGACTTTTTGATTTTCATTAAAGATTGACTATTTATTATCCTGTCACGCCCCGAACTCGGGGAGCACGACCAGCGCTCAACTAAGATAACCCTGCCGAGAAAGCCAGTACAATACCTTCTACCCGAACTTACTCATGTATGATAGTAAAATCCAATTCATTATTTAATCAGTGGGGAGGATCAAGTAAACAACCACACCAATTCATTATCAGCAGTTACATCATTTATAAGCTTCCAAAATACATATTTTTTCATAGTTTTATTTGGAAAGTGTGATACAAGTACAACATTACTAGTTTGACTTTCCCCACCCCAACATACCACCCACACTATGTCTACGGAGCCTCTATTAGATACAAAAGAGTACAATGGTAGTGCCGGCAACAAGGCTCCAACTATATCTCAAAACAAGATGATAAAATGAACAAAAGATACATGATCCCGAGTGAAGTGGGGATCACCAAATAAGTTAAGAAAAGAGTGTAGTGCTATCGTAAATCAGTACCGCCTATTGTGGAACCACCTGCATCCATTAAAGATGCAGCGCCCTCGACAAAAGGTGCATTAGTACTGTCGAATAGTACTAGTATATATGACTAAACAATCTCTCAAAGAAACGAGCAGTAATGCAAGTAAGGACAGCCATAATATCATTTAAAGCTTCTAACAATTACCAAATATCATATTAGAGATAGTATAAGTTTTTAAATAAATTTCCAAATTTTCCAACACAGTCACCACCATATGTGCGGCATGGCGTCCGATTGGCCGTGTTTCATATTTCACATTTCGCATTACGTGATTCGTATTTCATGAACACCTTTTTACTTTCAACCATCATCATGGACTTTTCAACAACAAGGCATTCCTATTCAAGACATTTAAGCATACATTTGAGGAAACAAGAGTCTTAGGCACATCACAATTTCTTACACAATTTTTCATTAGCTTTCATTTTAAACCCAACTTAAAGTCAAGGCATTTAGATATGCAACCCATACTTTGAACACATTCTCAAATAGTAGTATAGCATAACAAGAGCATTTGAATTACATATTGATCACGGATGTCTGTTTACACCAACTTATTCGAGTTATCGATTCACAATGATCAACTCGAGACTTACATGGATATTGTGGGGTTCAATCTTTAAGAGAAGAGTTTAGCTAACATACCGCACTTGAGCCTCCTTAACTCTAAAATGTTCCGAAAATCTTAGCAACTTCAATCAATTTTAGAAAAGTTAAAAATTGAATTGGGAAGATGAGCACGATTCTAGCTTATTTGAGCATTTTATCAAGCACTAGGTGTATATTAAGGTTTCAAGGTCCTTTTATGGAGAATTCCTTCATCCCACAACCCCTTCTTCACTATTTTATCTCAACAATCTCCCTACATCCCATGATCAATCATGTATGCAAAATACGCCACTCCCGTACCCATGAATTATCTTACTAATTGCCCATTTATAGTTAAATTTCGAAATTAAGAGATAGGGTGTAGAATCTTACCTCTGGGACGAAGACCTAGTGTGCTTCCTTGTTAATGCTTCCAAGATTTTGAGTAAGAATTGCGGAATAATTGATTGAGGAACTCTCTCCCTCTCTAGAGACCTTTCTCTCACTACAAATATCAAGTTCTCCCTTTAAAAATGGTCCATAGAGTCTAAATAACGAAATGGGGTCGGGTTATAAAAACCCAAAAATGAAGCTCCGAAATGGGATCTGCGGTCGCATATGCAACCACATTATGCTTCTGCGGTCCTCGAAATGCGCCGTCAAATGGCCCTCCGGAACTGGGCTGGTCTATCCCACTCTGCGACCGTTATGCAGTCCCCATACCTATTCTCCGGTCGCATAATGCGCCACAGAACCTCCCTCTATAAAATTTCCATGCTGGTTCCGCGATCAGTGTGCGGCCAGTGAAATAGTTTTGCGGTCGCATAATGGGCCAAGAAATGACATCCAAAAATGGCAGAAATGACTGCCTCACTCTGTGGCCATTATGTGGCCCTCATAGTTATTCTACCGCCGCATAATGGGCCGCAGAAATGCCCTATGCTGCCAAACATTTTCCTTCAACTTCCCAACTATGAGGTCAACTATGAGGTCCGCTGAACCACAACGTATTCCAGAACCTTCATTTCTTCAACGGTTGGAGCAACTGCGTCCAACGGTTTGACCAACCGTATCCAATGGTTGGAGCAAAAAACTAGAATTTCCAGCAACTTCAACAAAGCTCAAATCGATCTGAACGACGTCCGAAATTCAACAAAGCTCGGGACCATTACTAAATATACCAACATTTCTTAAACTACAATACGAACTTAGTCGAGACCTTAAACAACGTTAAAACAATGTTGGAATTATAAATCGCGCCTCAAATCGAATTATGAGTTTATGAATTTTCCAAATTCTATAATTTGTGCCGAAATATATCTAATCAATCCGGAATGACTTCACATTTCGCACATGAGTCATATATGGCATAATGGACCTGTTTCAATTTTTTGAATCGAAATATGACCCCGCTATCAACAAAATCAATCTTCGGCCAACTTATAACTATTTAAAAACTTCAACTTTTCCAATTTTCACCATCATGAGCCGAATTGTCCTACGGACTTCCAAATCCAAATCCGAACATATGCCTAACATAAACAAGTAACGCACCATTTATTCTTGAATTACTTTTCCCCAAAAAGGGAAATACACAATTTTCACTCACAAATATGTAAGAACGCGAAACATTTTGAAGATACTCATAAATAACATTAGTTAAAACAACCACATTTGGGCATGACTTGAGTACATAAGCTTTTAGAAAAATCTATCTTCGAAGTCAATTCGAAATAGTTAAATCCAGGCTCATTTCATAACCTTTTTCACATCATTTCATTTTATTGGCACCATTGTCCACAAGTATAACATTCATTCTTGGCACAATGGCCACACTTTATATCTTCAACTCACTTCTTTCACTTTCAAGCATATTTATATATTATCAACAACAAGGCATTTCCAATCAAGACTTCAGGTATACATATGAGTAATTAAGAGTCTTAAGCATATCGAGTTTTTCTCACAAAGTTTGGCATCATAACTTTCATTTGAAACACAACTCAAAGCCATAATATTTTAATGCACATATCATTCTTGAACACATTTCTGAAGGATAACATAATGTGATAGGAACATTCGGAACACGTTTTAATACATAATTCTCGACACTTTGCTTATTCAGGACAATCAAATTTATTGGGAACATCTCGGAACATAGAATAAAGAACTTGAGACAACCATATTTGAAACTTATGGGAACGTCATGGAATTCAATTCTAAGGAGTACTTTACCCAACATACCTTACTTTGAGCTTTCCTTAAATTACTACAATGTTTCGGAAATTCTAGCAATCCCAATCTATTTTGAGACATAACAAAATTAAACACAAATTAGGAAGATATTCATGGTTTCAGCTCATTAAACATTTTATCAAACACTAGGTGTGCAAATTTGGTTACAAGGTTCTTCTACAAGATTTCCTTCACTCCTCAGCCCAGTCTTTACTTATTTTTGCTCAACAATCTTCCCACAAACCTCATTGGTACAAGCATGTATAATTAATACTCTTACACCCAAGAATCATACTCCCAATCACCCCATCTTTTACCCCAAAATCGAAATTGAAGACCAAGGGTTTGAATCTTACCTTTTGGGTGAAGATCTTGTGAGATTCCCTTGTTGGATTTCAAGTCTTAACCAAGATCTTGACGAACAAAACACTTCATCTACTCCTCTTTCTAGAACACTCTCACTCCTCTCTAAAATATCAGGTTTTAGCTCAAGAAATAACTTAACCCCTCTTTCTACCCGGCCTTGGGGTTATTTAATGGGCTCCTACGTGCACGGTCGTGCACGTGGGTAAGTGGCCGCACATCTGGCTCAGCACACAAGGCAGAATCCCAAATATGTGCAGCTGCGCATCTGGGCGCGCATATGACATAGGTCCAGTAAAATGGCCATACCTTTCTATAGAAATATCCAAATGATAAACAGTTTGATGAGTTGGAAACTAGACTCAAAGGACTTTAATTAGATAGGTATATCACCACCCAAGTCATTATATGGAGGGACTGCTATTCATTTGAAGTGGGGTCTTGTGCCAAATGAAATATCGTTTCCACTTAATGTATCCAACTTGTTCCACACAAGTCCTTGCCATCGCCAAAACTCCATAGTATGTTGCAACACACCTAAAACACAAATTATCAATTCAAAATGATGTGTCTCTATCCCATAGGTCTCTTTTAATACTCAAATATGTTATTCCCAAATACTGTTGGCGCATTTTATAATCTTAGATCATTAGGAACTTTTTACGGGGCCTGCATTGACATTATGATATATGAGGGTCAAAATCAAATTCTGTAAATTTGAATAGGTCCGTTGTGTCATTTATGACTTGTGTGCAAAATTTGAGCTTAATCGAATTTGAATTGATATGTTTCCGCATCAAATGTAGAAGTTGGAATTTGTTAGTTTTCATTAGGCTTGATTTGGGATATGATTAATGTTTTTAGCATTGTTTGATGTGATTTGAGGCTTCAACTAACTTCGTATGATATTTTAGCACTTGTTGGTGTATTTATTTGAGGTCCCGGGGGCCTCGGGTGAGTTTCGGATGGTTAACGAATCGAATTTTGGACTTGGAGTTTTGCTAAAGTTTGTCTGGTGCACTGTTTGGTTTCCTTCTACGCTATTGCATGAGAATGTCTGCGATCACGTTGGCTAAACTGGAAAGCTATAATTTTTGTGCTATGTAAACGCGTAGGTATGTCCGCGATCGCGAAGCTATTGGCCAGCAATACTACGCGAACGCGTGGATTAAGCCGCGTTTGCATAGTGTGGAGGAGGGAACTAGCAAATTCATGCACTGTGCTATGCAATCGCGTGTGGCTGTCTACGATCGCATAGGGTGGAGGAAGTTTTGCTTCACGATCATGTTAAGGGATCCACGATCACGTAAGGTAAAATTTTGGCAGGGGATGTAAGGCCCCGTAAAATGTTTCCTAAAAACCAGGGTTCCGTGATGCCAAAGTACCGGAGTTTAGACTTTTTGAGTTGAACAATACACAGGAAAGTAAAGGAAAATGTTTGGTAGTGTTACGCATTTTTGCGGTCCATTATGCGACCGCAGAATAAGTTTGTGAACCGTATAATGGCCGCAGAGTGAGGCAGTTAATTGGGCCAGTTTGGATGATATTTTGCGGTTGACTATGCGACCGCATAATTATTCTGTGGTTCATTATGCGACCACAGAATAGGTCTGCGGGCCGCATAGTGAACGCATACACAGATAGGTTTTTAGCTATTTTGGTCATCGATTATGCGACCGATATGCGGTCCGCATATCGATTATGCGATCGCAGACCTTGTTCCGGAGCTTCATTTTTGGGGTTTTTAAACCCGACCCTATTTCGTTAAAACATATCCCATGGACAATTTTAATCATAATTTCTAATATTTTTAGAGTGAGAGAGAGGGTCCTAGTGGGAGAAGTGATCTTCGTCACATTGCTCTCCAATTCTCACTTAGAATATTGAAGATTATCAAGAGGGGCACCTAGGTCTTCTTCCTAAGAGGTAAGATTCTATCACCCAAACTCTTAATTTCAAAATGTAACTAGAATGGGCCATTAGTAAGGTAATTCATGGGGATGGGAGTGCTTACCTTGCATGCATGTATTCTTGTAGTATGTGGGAATATTATGAACTAAAAATGATAGAGAATGAGTTGGGGAAGGATGGAATCCTCCACAAAGAAAAAGGGCCTTAAGGCATTGATGCACACCTCGTATTTGATAATATGCTCAAATGAGCTAAAACCATGTTCATTTTCCTACTTTTGGTTTAATTTTGTTATATTGCTAAAATAGATTGAAGTGGCTAATATTCCGGAACATCTTAGAGTTGAAGGAGCTAAATTGATGTATGTTGGCTAAACCCCCTTCTTCTTAGAATTGAACCCCCACGGTGATCATGTAATTGGAGTAAGCCCTTGATCATTATAGAATTGGCGATTTCTAACGTGTTTGTGTTGAAGGATGTAAGTTCAATATTTGATAATGATATTGAATGTGGAAAAGGGGTCTGGAACTATGAAATACGGCCAAGTGCCAAGAATGACTTTGTAATCGTAATCACTGGTGTCAATGAATCGAAAGTACATGAAAGAAGTACAATGTGAGATGATTGAATGAAAAAGGTAATGTCTCAAATGAGATGGCCTAGCCGGTCGGGCCGAGATCGGACTCCGTGTAAGAATACTGTGGTACTGCGGATGAAATTGTAAAATGGGTAGATGTCTCAAAGGAGATGGCCTAGCCGATCGGGCCGTGATTGGACGCCATGCTGCACACATGTTGGTTCTATGCTAGAAAGTTATAATGAAATTGTAGAAATGTCTCAGACGAAGCGGCCTAGCCGGTCGGGCCGAGATCGGACTCCGTGTAAGAATACAGAGGTATTGTGAACTATGGAACATCGGTACTAAAGATCACCCAACCTAGTAATATGGAAATTGTCTTGAAAATGTATATTATCCTTAACTTGTTGTTTTACTATTATTTGAAGCCCTTATTGTATTCTTGACTGTTCCTCTTATATTATTATTCATTCTATTGAGTTGGTGTTTAGCTATACATACTAGTGCTATTCGACGGTACTAACGTCCCTTTTGTCGGGGGCGCTGCATTTTAAATGGATGCAGGTGGTTACATAGCAGACAGTGCAGATCACAGATAGTGCCGCATCCTCTTCTCAGCGGACTCGGTGAGCCCCATTTCATTCTGTGGGTCATGTATTGTATCTTTTGTTTATATTATGGTCACGTTTTGAGGTATAGTCGGGGCCTTGTTGCCGGCACCATCGTTACTCTCTTTTGTATCTTTAGAGGTANGTCAAATTACCCTAATCTATAGTTATTTTAGCATTTAATTATTGTTTTAAGATGGAAAACAATTGTGAAAACTCTAAAGGTTAAATTGAACATTTGAGGGTCGAGTTGATGTAGGAATTTAGTAAATTTTGTATGGTTGGACTCGTGGTTGGATGGACATTCATATTTTGTGACTTTTGTCAGGTTCCAAGACGTGGGCCCCACTGGAAATATTTGAGTGGAATTTTNAATTTCAGATTTTGTTGGAAATTTTGTATTTTTATATGGGATTAATTCCTATAATTTGTGTTGATTGTATTGAATTAATTGTGACTATATTCGAGGCTTTTGGAGGCCGATTTGCGAGGAAAGGTCATATTAAAAGAAAGAATTACACGGTTTGACGTAAGTAACACTTCTAAACTTGATTTTGAGGGTATAAATTCCCAACATTAAGTGTTATGTGACTAGTTTTAAGGTGACACACATGCTAGATGACGGGCTTGTGGGCGTGCACCGTAGAATTCGTGACATAATTTATTATGTGAAAATTTATCATCAAATAATTATCTCATTATCCACATATCCTCCACGTGTTATAGGAATTGAGTTGAGACTCATATTAAAGCTCATGTTTAGAATATGTGCCAATATTTTTGGGACCCGCAGAGGTCGTGTTGTTGTTGAATTAATTGTTTAAAAATGTAATTTATACTCAGTCACATCTATTATTTGCATATCATATATCTGTGTCTGTTGCCATTCATTGATACATCATATCATTTTGTCGGGCTAATTTTCATGACATTGT
>AWOL01S0009218.1:212038-224190 GCA_000715115.1 Nicotiana otophora | reverse complement strand
TGTTGCTGCTTTGTAGAAGACTAAGTCCTTTTCATTGTAAATATAGAGTAGTTTTGCTGTATTTTCTTTAAGTGTGATTTTCCAGCTTTCATAGGTCTAGTCATGCAACTTTGGTTTATTTTTTTAAGCATTATTAAGGGGGACCAAGCGATCAAAACTTTCAAGCAAGCAAACAATTCTCTGTACTGGTGTCTCTCCCCCCCCGACACCGTCTTGTTTTTCTGTAATAGCTTTCATTCAATGCAATCAAGCTTTCTTTCATTATCAATTCTCTTTTCTGTTCTCTTTCAATTGCTCATGACATTGGTTTTCCCGTACGGCACTGACAATCTAGTCTAGCGTATAGAGGGGACCTCAGTTGGCGGACAACAACCGTACTAACATCGGTTGCTTAGCCTTATGTCGCCCTTCCAAGGAACTTCAGGAAGGTGCCGCGTAACAGTATGCTTGTGCAAGTGTCCTAACATAGTCCATACCAGCAAATAAGCATAAGAAAAAAAGAACGGACAACATGTAGAACATTTTTCTCACAGCTTTCACAAGATAAAGCACACACAGGTAAGTGTACCACTACACAAATATCAATAACAAGCATGTCACCAGGCCATCACAAATCATCACAATTCAATCCCTGATGCAACCCGCCTTGTCTCGCCACATGTGCAATAACAAAGTAAGTGCCCGCCTTGTCTCGCCACACGTGCATAATAATGTTCCCACCTTGTCTCGCCACATGCGCAACCCACACACATATATATATATATCCCACCATGGCACGCCACATGTGCAAATATCAATAGTAACAATAGCACGATAGAAATCTCATGCAACCCCATAATAATAACTGTACGGCAAAAACCTCGTGCATCACAATAACCACAACCGCACAATAGAAACCTCGTGCATCACAATAACAAAAACACATGGCAGAAACCTCATGCATCACCATAATAAATACAACAACAACAATGACAATAATACAATGGTACGACAAATAAGTCAATTCAGAAATTCCAGAACTCAAGGAAACGGAGGAACTAATTCACAAGGAGCAAAAACAATAGAGAATGCTAGTCATAATAAGAACAACTCAACAAGAAGGGAAATATTATGTAACAATAGTCCACAATGTACAGTTCGACAATGAAGGAGATAACACAAGACGGATAATTCCAATTAAGGACAGGTCAACTAAAGTATAGGATATCTAACTTTTTTTAAGGTTGGGCAATTAAGAAAGAGATACAACAATTTCAACTAGGGATAAGCAGCAGAAAGATAATCATAACCTCAATTAAGGATGAACAATTATAAAAGAAATAATTATAACTTCAAATAAAAATAAGCAGTTAGGGGAAAAATAACATGGCAATAGAAGAGATAACAATTTTAGTTATGGCACAGATGACCCAAATAAGCATCAAGGGCGGATCATGAAGCAATTAATTTTAATTAAAGCAAGTAGAGGTGAGACTAGTAATTAAGAGATGTATTCATAACATCACAACCGCATAATCAGTGAATAAAAAGACCTAAGAACCCTAAAAAGCCAATTTTTCACAAATAAGTCTGGGCACGTACTCGTCACCTTGCATACACGGACTACAATTAGCATAAGAGATTCAAATCTTAAGGGGTAGTTCCCCAACACGAAGTTAGGCAGATACTTACCTCAAAGAAGACAGACCGATACTCAAAAATGAACTTCTCGGGTGAAATGACCTCCAGACGACTCAATTCTAATCAAAATAACTTCAAAGCACAAATAAAACTCATAAGAGACTATTTCGGATGGTAAAGCCTCAATCTTTATCCAAATTTAAAAATCAGTCCAAAAGTCGACCCCCGAGCCCGCATCTCGGAACCCGACAAATTTTACAAAACTCGAACACACATTCCGGTACGAGTTCAACCACACTAAAATTATCAAATTCCGATACCATTTCGTCCCTCAAATCATGATTTTTCATTTCAAAAACTACCATTTTCCTCAACTCAAAACACAAATTAAATAATTAAAATAAAGATAAAATCATGCGATATATAAAATTCTAGGTGAATAACACTTACCCAATCGATTTGCTTGAAAAACCCACAAAGAATCGCTCAAACCCGAGCTCTACAAGTCAAAAATATGATGAAAATGGCCTAACCCTCGATTTGGAAAACCTTATATTCTGCCCAGGTGTTTGTGCATCGCGATCGCGAAGAGGAAAAATGAAAGTTGCCCAGTTGTGCTTCGCGAATGCGACAACATGTTTGCGAACGCAGAGAGGAAAAATCTGATGACCTAACAACTGCTCTTTGCGAACGCGTGAAGTAGTATGCGAACGCGAAGAGTGGAATGGCATAGCTACGCGAACGCGTAAGCGACACGCGAACGCGAAGAGGAAAATGAAGGTGGAGCTGCGAACGCGAAGAAGAGAAGGGCAGACTTACGCGATCGCGGATGGAAGCTCGCGAACGTGAAGAAGAAATATTCCCTCCTCCAAAATTACTCTTCGCGATCGCGAAGGTAGGGACGTGAACGTGATTAAGGAAACCAGATGACATATATTAACAGTCCAAAAATAAAGAAAATGGCTCGTAGCCCATCCGAAACACACCCGGGGCCCCCGGGACCCCGTCTAAACATACCAACAAGTTCCATAACCTAATACGGACTCGCTCGAGGTCTCAAATCACATCAAACAACGTCGAAACTACGAATCGCACCATGAATCAAACTTATGAACCTTCAAAACTTCCAACTTCTAAAACTCGTGCCGAAACCTATCAAACCAACTCAGAATGGCACCAAATTTTGCAGGCAAGTCCCAAATAACATAATGGAGCTGTTCCAACTCTCGGATCGCATTCTGACCCCAATAAAAAAAGTCCACTTCCGGTCCAAATCTCCAAAAATTTGACTTTTATCATTACAAGCCTAAATCAGCTACAAACATCAAATTTACAGTACGGACACGCTCCTAAGTCCCAAATCACCCCACGGAGCTAACGGAACTGACGGAACTCCATTCCGGTGTCGTCTTCACACAGTTTCGAGTACGGTCAAAATCCTAAGACTTAAGCTTCCGTTTTAGGGACCAAGTGTCCCAAATCACTCAGAATTATCCGGTAACTGAATTCAACCATGCACGCAAGTCAATACACATAACACGAAGTTTCTCAAGGCCTTATGCCGCCTAACGGGGCTTAAATTCTCAAAACGACCGGCCGGGTCGTTACATCCTTCCCCTCTTAAGAAAACGTTTGTCCTCGAACGTGCTAAGAATTGCTTTAAAGTCTTTAAATCACTAAAAGTACATATCCAACATACACCTGCGGGTGACCCCATGTCACCCCAATCCACATAAGCCTGACGTCACCATCCCAACTGTAATTTATCCTTTCTATCAACACCGATAAGCCTTAGAGTCAAAATTCTCACCTTCCATTTATCTTCAAAAGACCCGATTCTAAATCCATAACCGGTATCAGTCTCAACCAGCTGTAACCACTCATGCCTACACTCACAAGGTACGACCACACAACAAGACGCACTACACATAGGCCCATAATAACATTTATGATCACAATAGTTGCCTGAAATCAAAACTAGCACCGACAATTAGCCTCAAATCCGTTAGCAACCCGTTTTAAACCTCCACAACGCTGACAATGATGCAAGAAACATGAAGACCTCATAACTATACATCCGGATCAACAAGTCACAACTAATACCACCTGGCACACCCCCGCAAACTAAAACTCGAATAAGCACACGACGAAAATGACTGAATATGTAAAGAGAAACACGTAAGAGAAATATCAAACAAGCCCGACATGCACAACTCTCTAACAGTGCCATACTATGAATCAATTTAAAAAGGAAAAATCAAAGTACATGAATAAATCATAGGGATCTCATCCTGGTATAACCTTCCAGCGCGGCATGCAGCCCGGCTCAATCATATCAAATTACATGGAATCGCGAGGGTCTCACCCTCAACTCTGAACCACAAGCTGAATACACATCATACCAATTGAAATCTTCCACTAACTCAGCTTTTCCAATAAAGTCACAACACTTACTGAACTCTCACCTCGGTAGAGTATCAAATCACAAATCGTAACCAATTACTCAGGAATCACATCAAACATATAATAATGGACAACATGAATTCACTTCTAGTCTCGTAACTTCCAATAATGAATTTAAAACAACGATAGACATGGCTATCACTCATAGAATCTCCCAACAGGGGAAAACCCATAAACATGATACTAAGTCATGAACTCACCCATAAGTGGGACAATAAATAGGGGAACTCGCCCTGATAAGCAGAACCAAATCAAAATACGAATGGTGTCCCTCTGTAACAAATCAGAAGCATACATGTATGACATTATCTGGCGCAGTGGCCTCAAGCCTGCTATATGAAACACATCAACAGGCTGGGCCTTCCCCTCTTGGGCGCCCTCTACTCACCTGAATACCGCTGTGACATACCTGTCCGAAGTCTAGGATAATCTCTCACCCTGTGGCTGGTATCCCCACACTCGAAGCAACTTCTCTACTGACGTGGCTGTGGGAAATGTGCGGTAAGGGTACTCTGAGACCCATGAGCACCTGAAACACTATGCGAAGCCTAAAGTGCAAACTGAACTAGCTGACCACAAAACCTCTATCATGTCGTACCATGCCTGCAAAATAAGGACCAGTAGATCTCTCTGGTCTACGAGGCCTCCTCGCCTCTCTGTCCTCTCTCTCCTGACCTCGCCTGTACTCTCTCTCATGGCCCCGCCTATCCTCTCTCTCCTGATCCCATATGCCCTCTACACGGCCAGCGATCCCTATCACCTGTTGAAATGAAACATCTGACTCTAACTCCCGAGCCATGCTGAATCGAATATCATGCCTGAGTCCCTCAATGAATCTACGGACACGCTCTCTAACTGTGGCGACCAAAACAGGTGCATGCCTGGCCAAATCACTGAATCTCACGACATACTCTGATACTGACATAGTGTCTTGGCGCAGCCGCTCAAACTCTGCATGCCATGTATCCCGAAGGGACTGAGGTACAAACTCTCTCAAGAATATCTCTGAAAACTGAACCCACGTAAGTGAAGCCGACTCAGTCGGACTACCCAACTCATATGCCCGCCATCACTGATAAGCCGCTCCCTTAAGCTGGAACGTAGTAAAAGCAACCCCACTCGTCTCAACAATACCCATAGTACGGAAAATGTGATGGCACTCCTCTAGAAAATTATGTGCACTCTCTGAAGCCAAACCACTGAATGTAAGAGGGTCATATTTCTTGAACCTTGCAAGTCTAAGCTGCTCTTCCTAAGATGCTGCTACCCTGACCACGGGCTGAACTGGAACCACAGGCTGTGTCGCCATGACACCTGGAACCTGACCAACATGAACTCGCTGCTCTGGGGTGTGGGCGGGGGGAGTCTGGGTCCCTCCCCCGGTCTGTGAAGTAGCTGTTGCAACCAGAATCAACCCCGCCTGAACCAATATACCAAACATGCTTAGGAACTGTGCTAAGGTCTCCTGAAGTCCGGGGGTAACAGCAGGCGCCTCCGGTACCTGCCCCCCAACTGGAACTACTGGCGGCTCCTCAACTACTGCTCTAGTAGGTACTCTAGCTGCGGCGCGTGCTCCTCGTCGGCCTCTGCCTCTGCCCCTAGCGACATCTGCTCCGGGGGTAACATCATCAGTTACTGCAGCTCGTGTCCTCACTATCTGTGAGAGAATGGAATGATAAAAGTTAAAACTTCAAGATCAATGAACTCGCACGATAAGAATAAAGGAAGTGAAACTGTCCTAATAGTTTCGTAGCCTATCGAAGATAAGTACAGACGTCTCCGTACCGATCCGCAAGACTCTACTAAATTCACTTATGACTCGTATCACCTATGAACCTAGATCTCTGATACCAACTTGTCACGACCCAATTTCCCCTTTGTTGGGTATCGTGATGGCACCTAGTCTTAGGGACTAGGTAAGCGTAATATTAATTGAAATAACAACATTAATTAAATAATATCTAACAATTTGAAATACAAAACTCTTAAAATTTACAATTTCCAAAATCGGTAGTACAAGTCATAAGCTCTACAGAGTGTTTGCTAGAGAACTTCTAAATACAACTGTCCAGAAATAAGAATAAAAAATGCAAAACAAAAACTTGAAGGTAACTCCGAAACCTGCGAACTCAGCAGCAAGTTTACCTTGAGTCTCCACAGCAACGACCCGCACAGCTACTATCAAACAAATACCTGGATCTGCACAAAAATGTGCAGAAGTGTAGAATGAGCACATCACAGCGGTGCCTAGTAAGTATCAAGACTAACCTCGGTGGAGTAGTGACGAGGAACAGTCAAGATACACACTGGTCTAATAAATTGAACAAGTATAAGTATATGAACAACAAAAATATGATATCCACATAAAGACTATGCAATATGGCTCATAATACAGTAATGGCAATAAGAAAGGAAACAACAAGTATCAGCGAAATACCATAAAAATGACACAGAAAAGTGAATGAAACACAACCTAAGTCCGAAATCACAAATATAGTAAGGACAAGTAATAACTCAGCAACTACAATCGCTTTTACATCAGGTTTTAGTCAACAAGATCCACGAGGTACCGAACCTCGAACAAATCACAACTCACGGGTTTCAATACCAAAACCCTAACACTTGACATTCTGTGCCCTCATAACACCTCATAACCGCACTGACGACTCACGTGCCAATAGAGCCATTCTCACATAGAAGGCAAGTAAACAAGGGTGAGCATATATGCTCAATAATATCAAGAACACCTCCTATCTGATAAGAGTGCTTAACTACGTGTATGCTTGTGCAAGTGTCCTAACATAGTCCATACCAGCAAATAAGCAAAAGGAAGAAATAACGGACAACACATAGAATATTTTTCTCACAACTTTCACAAGATAAATCTCACACAGGTAAGTGTAACACTACACAAATATCAACAACAAGAATGCCCCCAGGCCATCACAAGTTATCACAATTCAATCTCTAACAAAGCCCACTTTGTCTCGCCACATGTGCAATAATAAAATAAGTGCCCGCCTTATCACGCCGCATGTGCAAATATCAATAGTAACAATAGCACGGCAGAAACCTCGTGCAACCCCATAATAACAACTGCACGACAGAAACCTCGTGCATCACAATAACCACAATCGTATGGTAGAAACCTCGTGCATCACAATAACAAAATCGCACGGCAGAAACCTCGAGCATCACCATAATAAATACAACAACAACAATGACAATAATACAATGGTACGACAAATAAGTCAACTCAGAAATTCTAGAACTTAAGGAAACGGAGGAGCTAATTCACAAGGAGTAGCAACAATAGAGAATGGTAGTCATAATAAGAACAACTCAACAAGAAGGGAAATATTATGTAACAACGGTCCACAATGTACAGTTCGACAACGAAGGAACTAACACAAGACGAATAATTCCAATTAAGGACAGGTCAACTAAAATATAGGATATCTAACTTCTTTTAAGGTTGGGCAATTAAGAAAGAGATGCAACAATTTTAACTAGGGATAAGTAGCAGAAACATAATCATAGCCTCAATTAAGGATGAACAATTATAAAAGAGATAATTATAACTTCAAATAAAGATAAGCAGTTAGGGGAAAAATAACATGGCAATAGAAGAGATAACAATTTCAGTTATGGCACAAATGACCCAAATAAGCATCAAGGGTGGATCATGAAGCAATTAATTTTAATTAAAGCAGGTAGAGGTGATTTTAGGGATTAAAAGACGTATTCATAACATCACAACTGCATAATCAATGAATATAAGGACCTAAGAACCTTAAAAGGCCAATTTTCCACAAATAAGTTCGAGCACGTACTCGTCACCTCGCATGTACGGACTACAATTAGCATAGGAGACTCAAATCCTAAGAGGTAGTTCCCCCACACGAAGTTAGGCAAGATACTTACCTCAAAGAAGACAGATCGATACTCAAAAATGAACTTCTCGGGTAAAATAACCTTCGTACGACTCAATTCTAATCAAAATAACTTCAAAACACAAATAAAACTCATAAGAGACTATTCCGGATCGTAAAGCCTCAATCTTTATCAAAATCTAAAAATCAGTCCAAAAGTCGACCCCCTAGCCCGCACCTCGGAACCCGACAAATTTTATAAAACCCGAACACACATTCCGATACGAGTTCAACCATACTAAAATTATCAAATACCGACACCATTTCATCCCTAAAATCATGATTTTTCATTTTGAAAGTTTTCTTCAAAAACCATCATTTTTCTCAACTCAAAACACAAATTAAATGATAAAAATAAAGATAAAATCATAAGATATATAAAATTCTAGGTGCAGAACACTTACGCAATCGATTTTCTTGAAAAACACACAAAGAATCGCTCAAACCCGAGCTCTACAAGTCAAAAATATGATGAAAATGGCCTAACCCTCGATTTGGAAAAACTTATATTTTGCCCAGGTGTTTGTGCATCGTGATCGCGGAAGAGGAGCTACGATGGCGAAGAGGAAAAATGAAAGCTGCCCAGTTGTTCTTCGCGAACGCGACAACACGTTCGCGAATGCGGAGAGGAAAAATCTGATGGCCCAACGACTGCTCTTCGTGAACGCGTGAAGTAGTACGCAAACGCGAATAGTGGAATGGCGTAGCTATGCGAATGCGTAAGCGACATGCTAACGCGAAGAGGCAAATGATCACCAGCTCCCAATTCCTAGTTTCTACTACGCAAACCCGAAGGTTGAGCTGCGAACTCGAAGAAGAGAAGGAAGACTTACGCGATCGCGGATGAAAGCTCGCGAATGCGAAGAAGAAATATTCCCTCCTCCAAAATTACTCTTCGCGATCGCGAAGGTAGAGACGCGAACACGATTAAGGAAACCAGCTGACAGATATCAGCAGCCCAAAAAATAGAGAAAATGGCCTGTAGCCCATCCGAAACACACCCGGGGGCCCCGGGACCCCGCCTAAACATACCAACAAGTTCCATAACCTAACATAGACTCGCTCGAGGTCTCAAATTACATCAAACAACGTCGAAACTACGAATCGCACCATGAATCGAACTTATGAACCTTCAAAACTTCTAATTTCTAAAACTCGTGCCGAAACCTATCAAACCAACCCGGAATGACGTCAAATTTTGCAGGCAAGTCCCAAATAACATAACGGAGCTGTTCCCACTCTCGGAATCGTATTCCGACCCCGATATCAAAAAGTCCACTTCCGGTCCAAATCTCCAAAAATTCGACTTTTGCCATTTCAAGCCTAAATCAGCTACAAACCTCAAATTTACAGTCCGGACACTCTCCTAAGTCTAAAATCACCCAACGGAGCTAACGAAACCGATGTAAATCCATTCCGGAGTGGTCTTCACACTGTTTTGACTACGGTAAAAATCCTAAGACTTAAGCTTCCGTTTTAGGGACCAAGTTTTCCAAATCACTTCGAATCATCCGGTAAGTGAATTCAACCATGCACGCAAGTCAATACACATAATATGAAGCTGCTCAGGGCCTTATGCCGTCGTACGGGACTTAAATTCTCAAAACGACAGCCCGGGTCGCTACAATAACAATCCACGAATAGGAAAAATATTTTTTCTTAACTCAGCTTTTAATACTTCTAAAATCTAAAATGCAAAAATATGGTTTTCGACGAAGGGAATTTAAGATGCACACCCATCATAGCTTCTACTTTGATATAAAATACAGTTCGCATGTTGAATACATGTTCACGCATAAAAAATAATTTTTTTATCTTGGCAATCCCAAATTTTTCACATTAATATTCTCTTAACCATGAAATAGAAAACATAGATAAAATACCATGAATTATCAGAAATTAAAAACACGACGCAAAAATTAAAAATGACATTAGCCGAAACTAAATATACAAGGTATAGCAACAGATAGCATAGAACTTAAGAAACCACACGAATTGCGGTAAACCAAAGAATATATAATCAAATTTATAGAATTACAACGTCTAATATCAAGTATAAACCAAATTAAAATTAGATAAAGCAATGCAATTGATAACTTGATAATCAATAGAGTTGTGGGCTTGTGGCTAACTCAATTTTACATTCATTGTTCTTTTATAGATGTATTTTTCTAACCTAAGTAGGATTATATTTAGATTTAATAGTAAAAACTTAATTTCAAACAAGGAAAAGTAACTTGGATTGTATTATGGAACTTTCGTTAATTTCAAATAAGGAAAAGTAACTTAATTGGAATGTATTATGGTTATTTTTACCTAGTTTAAATAAGTAAGAATTTAGTAAGAAAATATTATTTTGATTTGAAAGTTCTTAATATTAGGAAATTATGAAATGACTATTCAATCAAATATGAAATCTATTTTAAAAGGGTAAAAAAGGCGAACGACATTTTGCTAAGAGCCTTTGTACTTTTAATATAAGTAGTCTCTATATATGTGCTTTACACGTAAATGTTTAGTCAATTATTCATATGAAGGAACAATAAATTCTTGTTGTCGACATTAATATCCCTCTTAAAAATTCAACATATAATTGTTCATGTAAGAAATCATCTATTATCTGAAATCATACAATCTCAGATAATAGACAAAAACAGTCTATTATCTGAGATTGTATGATCATGTGCTTTATTTATCTTCTCCACGAAACACAAGTGTAACTAAAATTATTCTTGTCCATATTTAAATACTTCCATCGTTCGACATTTAGTGTAAAATATTAAAAATAATAAATAAATAAAATAATAATATAAGAAAGTAGATATTAACGGTGTACTTCGTAGATGTGATTATCAATTTATATTTGTAAGTGACTGTCTGTTGCCAGACAATATTAATTTCATGCTACTTATAAAGATATTAGATATGGGGAGTCTCTCACTCAAATTTTATGTTTCTTACTCCTATAAAAGAGTTACATAGCGCAGTAATCCTTAATCCCAAAAATATCTAAAAATAACATAACCAAGTAGATTTGCATATCTCTTGAACTTGGTTTATGAATCATGTGTCATGTTTTTTTTTTTTTAACTTCGTAGCTAATTAGCAAATTTATGCTACGTACTTGATAATTTTTTCCTTTTTAATTAATCGTTTAATATCCCTTTTGAGATTATATTAATAGTTAAATAGTAACATAACAAATCTAAAGCTATTTTTCTTCAACCATAGCTCTCACAATAATCAAGTTTTCCAAACTCAAATCTGACCAACGATTTGTCAAATAAATTAAGTCATGACAAAATAAAATTTCTTGATAAAATTTTTAAAAAGGTTTTGTTAAATTCCATATCGAACGTATACAACAAACACATAAAATATTAACATTAAATAAAAAATTGATACAAAAATTTAACATTGTAACGCAAGTCCTCAAATCATTGGTCAAAGATATCTAATATCTAGCGTAAAGAGGAGGTGATTAAATAACGGAAGTGATGTCTTCATATTATGAACTTGACATAGATACAATTTGCTTTTGCCAATCTCACCAATGTACTCGATTATGAAATTATTGTAAATAAAATCCTAAACCAAACTTGAATGCAAAATTACCTTATCAAGTTATGTGTACTCTTTCATACCTCTTATGTATAGAGAATTAAACTTAGAAAGTTGTCATGATTGAAAATCTAAGCAAATCCAAGCACAAATTGAACCTTCTTTCCCTAATTAGAAATTGTTAGATATCAATACTTTTTCATTGCAGAAGCAACTTTCTAGAGGCTTTCTTGTACTTTTTTAAGTTCAACAATAGTTGTTGAACGTTAATTATATTTTTCAAGGCTTGAATGCTACTATGGGCGACTGCTTCCTTCTCGTATTGACACATAAAAAATTAATTTTGATAGAATTCACGTGACGGAAGAAATAATTAATTTAGCTGTCAAATAGTGATATTTCAATAAAAAGGTACTACTTGTTAAAATAAATTGTGACCTTCATATAAAGGCAATAAGTGGTACACAGTGTTCTAGCCCAAGTGAGATTACTTTGAAACTTCAACTCTATATTGGACTCAAATTTTAGACTATTTAGAGTTTGTGTTCAAAGTGTGTGTACATATATATATATATA
>AWOL01S0009218.1:81566-178327 GCA_000715115.1 Nicotiana otophora | reverse complement strand
CATCACCCTTCGTGCATTAACACTCACAATATGGCACGGTATCACCCTTCGTGCATTAACACTCATAATATGGCACAGCATCACCCTTCGTGCATTAACACTCACAATATGGCACAATATCACCCTTCGTGCATTAAAACTCATAATATGGCACGGCATCACCCTTCGTGCATTAACACTCTCCCTTACCATAATGCAATGCATAAATAACAACAGGGAGATAGATTAACAAGTACAAACCTTACTTCAACATTTGGTTCCATAATATCAATCTCAACTTTGAAATAAAAATTCAATTATCACCAGAAAAATCGTAAACATGATAAGAGCGATAAATTGAACAACACTAGTATAACACGTAGCAATTTGGCATAGGAAAGAGACAATATAAGGAAAACAAAGAAACATGGAAAACAGGTAAATTGGCGGTGCATAAGTACTCGTCACCTCACATATACGCCGCTCACATGGATTTCACTTAGCAAATAATCTAAGGTTCCTAATTCCCTCAAGTCAAGGTTAGACACAACACTTACCTCGCTCCGAATGCCACTTAATTCTCAATTAGAGCTTTTCCTTTGGAATTCACCTCCAAACCACTCGCATCTATTCAAAAATGACTCAATAATATCAATTATTGCTAAACGAATCAATTATATTGCATAAATTAAATTTTCCTCTAAAAAGTCAAAAAATCAACCCCGGGCCAGCTTGGTCAAAACCCGAGGTTCGGACCAAAATCCATTTACCCATTCATTCCTGAGCCCGAATATACAATTAGTTTTGGAATCGGACCTCAAATTGAGGTCTAAATCCCCAAATTCCCAAAAATTTTAGTTTCTACCCTAACCCCTAATTCTACCATGAAAACTCTAGATTTTAGGTTGAAAATTCAAGAAATGTAATGGGTAATTGAAAGAAAATGGTTTAGAATCACTTACCAATAATTTGGGGAAGAAATGGCTCTTGAAAAATCGCCTTACACTGTTTGGCTAAAATCTCGTTTTTGGATTCTGTTAAGTGCTGGGCGACAGTGTTCATCGCGTTCGCGAGAGCACTGTCGCGTTCGTTAAGGGTACTGGCTTCCAAGCCTTCACGTTCGCGATGGTTACTCCCCCTCTGGCCTTCGCGTTCGCGAGGCATTGCTCGCGTTCGCGATGAAGGAACAGCTGGCTCCCCATCCCCAATGCCTAACACTACGTGTTCGCGATGGGCTTGTCGCGTTCGTGAAGAGTAACGCCCCCATCGCTTCACGTTCGCGAAGAAGAAATTCCTGCCTCATCATTTTACTCTTCGCGTTCGCGAGAGGACCTTCGCGAACGTGAAGAAGGACATGCCAGAACACCTGCTGCAGCAAAATACCAGATTTTCAAAGTCCAAAACATCCCGTGGCCTATCCGAAACTCACCCGAGCCCTCGGGGCTCCAAACCAAACTTGCACCCAAGTCTAAAAACATCATACGAACTTGCTCGCGTGATTAAATTACCAAAATAACACCTAGAACTATGAATTTAGCACCAAATCAAATAAAATTCTCAAGAACGCTTTACAATTTCTATTTTCTCAACTGGACGTCCGAATCACGTCAAATCAACTTTGTTTCTCACCAAATTTTACAGACTAGTCTTAAATATCATAATGAATCTGTACTGGGCTCCGGAACCAGAATACGGACCCGGCACTAATAATGCCAAACACCAATCAATTCTTAAAAATAATTAATTTTCAGATTTTTAATTTTCATCAAACATTCATAACTTGAGCTAGGGACCTCCGAATTCGATTCAGGGCATATGCCCAGATCCCATAATTTGATACAGACCCACTGAGACCGGCAAAACATAGATCCGGGCCTGTTTACCAAAAATATTGACCGAAGTCATCTAAAATTAACTTTTAAGGCATAAATTCTTATTTTCATTAATTTTCAACATAAAAGCTTTCCGAAAATATGCCTGGACTATGCACGCAAATCGAGGTGGGTAAAAATGAGATTTTTAAGGCTTAAGAGCCCAAATTTGAATTTTAAATTATATGATGACCTTTTGGGTCATCACAGCATGTCGGTGAGGTAAGGATATTATGGCACGTGAGTTGTCCATACAGGATATTATAGCAAGTGATTTGTCCGTGCAGCATATGAGTTGTCCGTGCAGATTATGGCGCTTGGGCTGTAGGAGCCCCTCCGGAGTCTGTACACCCCCAGTGAGCGCGGGTACCCATTGAGTGTGAGTGCTGAGGGCTAAGAGCCGAGTGGTTGAGTTGTTCCTATAAGTTGAGTGATTGTTGCCTAAGAGGTTGTACTTGCTTTGTATTTGTTGTTGAACTTGGTTTCTATCTGTTATTATTGTGAAATCTCTGAAAGATTTTATATCCGGATTACATGAACTTGAACTGTATAAAATTTATTTGACTTAAACTGCCGGATTTGAAAGCATGCCGATTCTTTGCCGGAATTACTGAAAGTGAACTATAATTGTGTAGCTCGTCATTATCTTCAATTCCTTAGTTATTATTGTTACTTGCGGAGTTAGTTGTACTCGTACTACACCCTGCACTTCGTGTGCACATCCAGGTATTCCCGGACATAGCGGGTGTTGATCATTTCGTGCAGTTGAATTTTTAGGAGATTTTGAGGTAGCTGCCGTGTTCCGCAGACCTTGTCTCTCCTTCTCTATCTCCTTGTTTACTGTATTTAGTCTCAGACTAATATAGACTGTATTTTCTAGACTTGTATTCATATTAGATGCTCGTATACTCTGTGACGCCAGGTTTTGGGGAGTGTTCGTGTTAGTATTTGTGGAATTTTGTTTGTATTAAATTATCGTATTTTCAAACTTAAGAGAAATTGTGGTTTATCGAGATTATCAGCTTGCCTAGTATCGAGATAGGCACTATCACGACAGGTTGGGATTTTGGTCGTGACAATAAAGTAATAAGTTAGGGCATAATTAGAAAGAAAAATACGAAACAATCCCACCACCTCTGTCACGACCCGAAATTCCCACCTTCGAACCGTGATAGCGCCTAACATTTTACTTGCTAGGCAAGCCAACGTTAGAATAATATTATCCATTTAAAAATAATTTTTAAATTTATTAATAACAAAGAAACAAATGCGGAAGTAAAGGCTGAAATGTAATGAATAATCCATAAAAATAACGATGTCGAAATACCATCCCAGAATTGATGTCACAAGTGCACGAGATTCTAGAATAATATAAATAAAGGCCTGAATAAAATAAAGTTGTCTGAAAACAAACACACAGCTAAAGTAAAGTAGACGGGGACTTTCGAATTGCGGACGCCGTGTAGTTATGCCTCACGTCTCCTCTTGTAACGACCCGACCGATCGTTTTGAGCCCTAGCACGTCGTTTAGTGGTTTGAGACCCTGAGCAGCTTCACTTTAGGTATTATGACTTGTACGCGTGGTCGGAATTGAATTTTGGGAAGTTTGGAATTGATTTGGAAAAGAATTCTAAATTCGGAAGCCTTAAGTTGGAGAAATTGACTAAAGTGTGATTTTTGAGTAAACGACCTCGAAATCGGGATTTGAAGGTTCCAACAGGTTCGTATGATGATTTTGAATTTGGGCGTATGTCCGGATCGGGTTTTGAATGACCCGGGAGCGTTTCGGCACCTATTATGGAAGTTGGAATTTTTAGTAGGATTTCTTAAATTTGAGTTGAAGTGCATTTCAATGTTATCAATGTCCATTTGGGATTCTGAGCATGGGAATAGCTTCGTATGGTGATTCTGGTATTGGGAGCGCGTCCGGATGTAGATTTGGAGGTCTGTAGGTCATTTTGGGGTCAATTGGTGAAAGTTAGAAATTTGAAAGTTTTTGAGAAGTTTGACCGGGAGTGGACTTTTTGATATCGGGGTCGGATTTTGATTTCGAAAGTTGGAGTAGGTCCATAATGTCGAATATGACTTGTGTGCAAAATTTGAGGTCAATCGGACGTGATTTGATAGGTTCTGGTATCAAATGTAGAAGTTTGAAGTTCTAAAGTTCATTAAGCTTGAATTGTGGTGTGATTCATGATTTTGATGTTTCTTGATGTGATTTGAGCCTCGATCAAGTTTGTGTTATGTTATGGGACTGGTTGGTATGATTGGACGGGGTCCCGGGGGCCTCGGGTGTATTTTGGGGTGGTTTCGGATCATTGCGGTCTATTTTTGCAATAGCTGATGCTGGTGTCTGGTATTGTTCTTCGCGTTCGCGAGGATCCTCTCGCATTCGTGAAGGAGGATTTGGCTTCTGGGATTTTGTTTTTTGCGTTCGCGAAGAGATTCACGCGTTCGCGAAGAAGAAAATCTCTGTTTCACGAAGAAGAAAGTTGTAGCCCTTTGTGTCTAGTGTTCAAAAAGGTAAACCATTTAGTATTTGGATTTGTGTATAGAAAGTTATGGCCGGTACACTACAGGCTGTCTAGGAAGATGAAGAAGAAATTTGTGTTGCACAGGACTGACTTTGGCAGCTTATATCTCAAAATCTATAAGGAGTTGGGAGATGATCAACATATGAATTATATCTCTTGATGTCTAGTTTCCAGAAAGTCGCATTTGTGATTTGGAGTTTTGTACAAAATGTTATGACCATTATACTAGAGGCTATATGAGAAGAGTTTGAAAATGGCTTCTGAGAATTTTGTTCATCGCGAACGCGATGGGAGGCTCGCGAACACGATGAAGGGTCGCCTGGGCAGTGTATCAGTTTGAAAAAATGGGTTTGGCTCATTTCATCTCATTTCCTCCATGGGAGCCGACCTAGGAGCGATTTTGGAGCTCTATTTTCATCATTTATGTCAAGGTAAGTGATTCCTACCTATTTCAAGTTAAATACTTGGTTTATATACAAATTTAAGCATGCAAACTTCATGGACATTAGTAGAAATTTGGGGTTCTGAAGAAAAACCTAGAAATTGGTAATTTTGGATTTTTACCATGAAATTGGACATGAAATTTGAAATAAATGATATAATCGAGTTCGTGGTGTTATGGGTAACGTTTATATTCGGAAAATTTTGGAATCCGGGCATGTGGGCCTAAGGGTGAATTTTACCGACTTTTTGAGCGAAGTTGAAAATTGTTTAAATTGATAAATTATGAGTAGTAGAGCATATTTTGATTGGGTTGCAACTTATTTGACTAGTTTTGGAGCGACGGGCGTCGGTTTGAGGTGTTAGGGAGGCTTTAGAGCTGGTTACGGGATTTCGGAGCGAGGTAAGTCTCCTTTCTACTCTTATAAGAGGGAATTAACCACATAGGTGAAATAAATTAATAAGTGCTTTTAATTGTAGGGGACTACGTACGCACGAGGTGACGAGAGTCCGTACGTAGCTACTAGCTATGCCTATGCCCGAGTAGTCTAGGTCTACATTATGCCCTATTGATATCGTTGTCGATTTATGTTTGTGGGTTGCCTGAGAAGAAACAAGATTGAGGTTGAGTAATAATTTCCTTGAAAGAGTTGAAATTTGAACAATTTAACATCTAAAAGATTTCATTTGAACTTCGAAATTTCGAAATGAGGAATATTATAAAAGCTTAAGAAATCTATGTGTAACCGCGTCGCACGTTTGTTTCGCGAGCGGGGTATTTTCCTTAAAAAGTTTCAAGTTGAATTTCCATTATTATAAAAAGAATCAAGAAAGATATACGATTTAAATGTTAAACTTATATTTGGCCGCGTCGCAGTTATGATTCGCGAGCGGGGTATTTTCTTAAATTTATATTTGACTGCATCGCATGTATGATTCGTGAGCGGGGACCGCGTCGCATGTATGATTCGCGAGCGGTGAAATCTATAGATGCATCTATGGTTCGCGTTGTTCGACCCTCGGCAGTGCACAGTTTATTTTTATTGTTGGATCGGGTCGTACGACCTCGGCATGACTTGCGCATGATTGTATTAATTGCTTCGGAAATTATAATAATTGGTATTGCATCATTGGCCTGAGATATAAACTGTTAAAATGATGAAAATAAATTTGAAAAATTTCTTGTTAACAAAAGAATTGTTTACTTATTTCATGATATCGGGCTTACAGCCGTTCTACATGATCCATGCTTAATCATATCATTGGTATATTATTATAGCCCATAGTAAGTGTCCGAGTCGACCTCTCGTCACTACTTCTTCGAGGTTAGGCGGGATACTTACTGGGTATGCGTTGATTTACGTACTCATGCTACACTTGCTGCACAATTTTGTGCATGTACACATATGTTTAGCGGCCTTGTGGGCGCGGAGGCACGATTACAGCGGGGACTGAGGTAAGCTGCATTCTATAAACGATCCGCAACCAACAGAGTCTCCTTCAGAGTACTTATATTTTTGTTTCTGTCCAATTTGTATTCCGGACAGCTGTTATATTTTATTTTACCTTCCTAGTAAATGCTCATGCACTTGTGACACCGGATTTTAGGATGATTATGGGTTGCACTGCATTGGAATTGTTTTTAAAGATATTATTATGTATTTTGTAAACTCCATCTTCTACTATCTAATTGAAGGAAAACTATTATTTCAAAAATATTAAAATGAGACCTGAATTAAGTATTTAGTGTTAGCTTGCCTGACAGCGGTGTCCGGCGCCATCACGACCTTTAATGAATTTTGGGTCGTGACACCTCTGGTAGCTGAAATCCGAGCAAGTCTATGGTACGCCGCTGGGACCAACTCCGAAATCTACACAAGAAGTGCAGAATGTAGTATCAGTACAACCGACCCCATGTACTCGTAAGTGCCGAGCCTAACCTCGATAAAATAGTGACGAGGCTAAGGCAGGTCACTTACATTAACCTGTATGCAATAATAGTAATAACCACAATAATAGAATTAAATCATGTAACTCATTTCTAATAGTTGAAGCCAACTCAGCAGTCATAACCAATTATTATTTTAACCAATTTTCGTCACAGCGTGCAACCCGCTCCCACAACATATTCATTTTCAATCCTCCCATATATTTATTTTAATCAAGTATATATAGACTATTAAATAAGTCTGTTGCGGCGAGCAACCCGATCCCCCAATATGGACTTTTAAACAAGTATGTTGCGGCATACTACCCGATCCCCCAATATGGACTTTTAATAAGTCTGTTGCGGCGTGCAACCCAATCCCCCAATATGGACTTTTAATAAGTTTGTTGCGGCGTGCAACCCGATCCCTCAATATATCCATTTACCAATTCTTATAGAAGAAAATACCCCAATAAATGCAACAATTAATATAAAAAAATTTAAGACAACAAGCATACAATAATTATGATTTAATTATGAAACAAACAATGGCAAATAGCAATTTATTATGGAAATCAGAAAAAAATAGCCAGTTTACTATTTAATATCTAAATGTCAAGTAGCAAGTAATGCACATAAATCAAATCAGCATGTAGCAATTATTGCAGGAATTCAAGAATTAATATTTGACAAAGAATAGGAGAGAAATAATTATCATAACAATTAATTCGTGTATTAAAATAAATTTAGGATTTTCAAATAATTATACAAATAATTAATTTGATGACGTACAGACACTCGTCACCTCGCCTATACGTCGTTCACATGCATTTCACATAACAAATAATTTAAGGGTTCTATTCCCTCAAGTCAAGGTTAACCACGACACTTATCTCGCTTTACAATTTCAATCAATTACTCGACCACAGCTTTTCCTTTTAAATTTGTCTCCAAAATCTTCAAATCTATTCACAAACAATTTGATATACTCAATACGAATCATAGGAATTAATTCCATATGAATTTACTAATTTCCGGATAAAATCTAAAATTCACTTTTAAAAATTGATAGTGGGGCCCATGTCTCGAATATCAAAAAACAATTACGAAATCCGAACACCCATTCCGAGACGAGTCCAATCATACAAAAATTATCAAATTCCCATGTCAAATGGACCTTCAAATCTTAAATTTTCGTTTTTGAAAGATTTTATAAAAATCTGATTTTCTCCCAAAAATTCACGAATTCATGATATAACTAAGTATGAAATCATGAAATATAATCAATATAGGATAAGAAACACTTATCCTAATATTTTACCGTGAAAATCGCCCAAGCCTTACCCGAGCTCAAAAATAAAAAATGGTTGAAAATGGGACGAATCCCATTTTCCAGAACTTAAGTTCTGTTTGCCTAAATTTTACCTTATCCGATCGCGTACAATGTTTCGCGATCGCGAAGCACATTTTTGGCTGCCCAGCTTTTTTCTCTACGCGAACACGACAGTGTTCTCGCGAACGCGAAGCACAATTTTTTAGCATTCCGCGATCGCGTAGTACAAATTTTATGCTTCAACGTCTGCCTCATTCCTTCTACGCGAACGCGGCTTGGCCCTTGAGTTCGCGGTGCTTTGCCTGCTATCACTGTGCGATCGCGGACCTCACTATACGATCGCATAGTATAAATTTCCATCAGTGCTCAACAAGCCTTCGGGATCGCGGATGAAGCCACACGATCGCGATTAAGGAAACCAGAACTGGAAATACCAGATTTTTCCAAAGTTTCAAAACAACCGTAGCCTTTCTGAAACTCACCCGAGCCCTTGGGGCTCCAAACCAAACATGCACATAAGTCCTAAAACATCATACGAACTTGCTTGTATGATCAAATAGCCAAAATAACACCTAGCACTACGAATTGAATACCAAATTGAATGAAATTTTCAAGGAAACTTTAAACTTATATTTTCAAAACCGGACGTCCGAATCACGTCAAATCAACTCCGTTTCTCACCAAATTCGACAGACAAGTCATAAATATTATAATGGATCTATACCAGGCTCCGGAACCAAAATACGGACCCAGTGTCAATAAATCCAACATCAGTAAATTCTTAAAAATCATTAAGCTTTCAAATTTTTAATTTTTCATCAAAATTTCATTTCTCGGTGTAACGACCCGGACGGTCGTTTTGAGAATTTGAGCCTCGATCCCCTAATATCTGCTTTCCCCATATTTGTTTCTGCTTTTGGGATTTGCCGGAGTGTTTGGTTAGGAATTCGGAGAGTTTTGGGACACTTAGTCCCTAGTTGTGAGTTTAAGCCTTAGAGATTGGACCGTAGTAGGAACTGTGTGAAGACGGATCCGGAATGGAATTTTGTCGACTCTGTTAGCTCCGTTGAGTGATTTTGATCTTAGGAGTGTGTCCGGAATATGTTTCGGAGGTCTGTAGTAGATTTAGGCTTGAATTGGCGAAAGTTAGATTTTCGGCGATTTCGGCTGATAGTGGAATTTTTTATATCGAGTTCGGAATGGATTTATGAAAGTGGATGTAGGTTCATAGTGTCAATTGTGACCTCTATGTAACATTTGAGGTCATTCGGGCTAGATTTGACGTGTTTCGGCATCGTTTGTAAAATTTGGAAAATTCTAAATTTTTAGGCTTGAATCTGTGCTTAATTCATGATTTTGGTGTTGTTCGATGTGGTCTGAAGGCTCAACTAAGTTCGTATGGTGTTATGAGATTGGTTGGTAGGTTTGGTTGAGGTCCCGGTGGCCTCGGGTGTGTTTCGGGCGCTTAACGGGTGAAAGTTTGGACTTAGAGGAATTTTTGAGTTGTTGGTTCTGGTGTTTTCGCACCTGCGGTGGGGAGTCCGCAGGTGTGGCCCCGCAGAAGTGAGGCTGGTATCACAGGTGTGCTTTTAGGTCGGGGAGTCAGTGGTCGCATATGCGACGAGTGAGCCACAGGAGCAGAGCCGCATCTGCGGAAGGGCAGTCGCAGATGCGGAGGTGAGAAGGACCCAAGGTTCCGCAGAAGCGGACGAATGAGCGCAGAAGCACATCCGCAGGTGCGGACTCAAGCGCGCAGGTGCGGACTTAAGCACGCAGGTGTGGACCCATCCCAGATAAGTGACCTTCGCACCTGCGATGATTTTTCCACTGGTGCGTGACCGCAGATGCGACCCCATGAGCGCAGGTGCGGAAATCGCTGGGTTGAAGAGGCAGCTTCGAGAGTTCACTCCTCATTTTTCACCATTTCGATTTAGAGCTCGGTGGGGGACGATTTCTCGAGAGATTTTGAGGAGAACTCTTGGGTAACTAATTCTAACTCTATTTTGATCATAATACATAAATCTGTTATTGTTTACCTCGTCTAATTAAGGAATTTGAGGGTAGAAGTTTGGAAATGGGGGAAAAGGTTCCCCAATTGAAAATCTGAGATTTGAATGGGAATGTGACGTTGGATTTAGATGATTTTTGTTCGAGTGAACTCGTGAGTGAATGGGTGTTCAAACATTTATAATTTTTACCCGATTCTGAGACGTGGGTCCAGGGAGACGTTTTGGGCATTTTTTCTAATTTCACGCTTTAGCTTCGAATTAATTAGCTCAATTAGTTACTTGTAGTTATATTTACATTATGCAATTAATTTGAATAGATTCGGGCCATTTGGAGTCGGATACTCGTGGCAAGAACGTGATATCAAGTTGATTTGAGTGGTTCGAGGTAAGCGACTTGCCTAATCTTGTGTTGGGGACTTTCCCTTAGGATGTTTGATATTAATTAATGTGTGGGCGCCGTGTACGTGAGGTGACGATTACCTACACATGCTATTATTGCAAAAATCCCATCTTTCCTTTCTAAATCATAAACTGTTTTTCCTTATTAAATTGTACTGATACGTTTAATTGTTAAACTTAGATTAGAGAAGCATGCTTACGTGTTTTAACTGCCTAATTGATATTTTGTGCACCATGCTTAGTTAAGTCCCTATTTTCCTTATATATGTCTATTATAAACTGTATAACTCGATGCCATACCTGTCATTTCATCTTACGTTGCATATTTAAATTGGGACTACGGACGTATTCCGGGAGATCCCCATGTACTACATATTCATTTGGAACTACGGGACAGTATCCCGGGAGTTTCCCCACTCTGTTTACCTTGTTCTGAGTTGAGGGCTCCTTTACTGTTAAAGTTTTGAGAATTTCTTTAACTGTGTTACCGTAAATTTTACTTATATCTTTTACTATTTAATTTATTATATTTACTCCGGTAGGGCCTTGACCTGACCTTGTCACTACTCGACCGAGGTTCGGGTTGGCACTTACTGGGTACCATTATGGTGTATTCATGCCCTTCCCCGCACATGTTTTCGTGTGCAGATCCAGGTGCGGGCTATCAGCCTCGAGGTTAGTGCGTGCTGCTGACTCTAGGAGACCTCATGGTACTACTTCTTGCATCCGCAGATCTTCGGAGTCCCCTTCTACTCCCTCGCCTAGAGACTTTCTTTATTATCTTCACACTTTTGTATAGAGCTACATAGATTATAGCATCTTGTGACTTAGTGATATTCCGGGTCTTGGGAAATTATTTTGTATATGCCGAATGGTACTACTATTGGCTATTCACAATATGTTGTTTATCTTTAAAATGTTGTGTTTTCTTTATATATCTTTTTTGTAATATTAGGCTTACCTAGTCGTAAAGACTAGGTGCCATCACGGCACCTTACGGAGGGTTAAATTTGGACCGTGACAAGTTGGTATCAAAGCACTAGGTTCATAGGAGTCGTGAGTCACAAGCCGGTTTATTATAGTCTCGCGGAACGGTGCGGAGACGTCCGTACTTATCTTCGGGAGGCTATGTAACTGTTAAGAACAATCATATTCCTTCTATTTCCTTGTCGTGCGAGTTATTGACATCAAAATTCTAAAACTCTATTTTATTCTTTCTCACAGATGGTGAGGACCCGTACCGGGAGGACCGGCGATCAGGCACCCGAGCCCACTGTCAGAGCCGCCAGAGGCCGGGGTTGGGGTAGAGGACGACCACGTGGTGCAACCCGAGCACCTGCGAGAGCTGCGTCAGAGGAGCCCCGAGCAGCTCCAGCTGAAGGGCCAGCACCAGAAATCCCTATTGCTACTCCAGCCCTCCAGGAGACTTTAGCTCAGTTCATGAGCATGTTCAGCACTCTGGCTCAAGCTAGACTATTTTCGATAGCTCCCGCTATATCTCAGGCCGGGGGAGGGGCACAGATTCCCGCAGCCCGTACTCCTGAGCAAAGGGTCCAGGTTGATCAAGCCCCAGAGTATATTCATATGCCCCCAGTGGCTGCGGTTCAGCATAATACCAGGGTAGCTGCTTCTAAGGCAGAGCAGCTCCGACTTGAGAGGTACAAGAAGTACCACCCACCTACTTTCAGCGGACTAGCCTCAGATGATGCTCTGGGTTTTATTGAGGAGTGTCATTGTATTCTCCGCACTATGGGCATTGTGGAGACGAGTGGGGTTTCTTTCACCGCTTTCTAGCTGAGGGGAGTGGCATATCAGTGGTGGCATGCCTATGAGCTGAGTAGTCCGGACGGGGCAGCCTCACTCACTTGGACCTAGTTTTCAGAGATGTTCTTGCGTGAGTATGTTCCTCAGAGCCTCAGGGACGCTTGATGCGCAGAGTTTGAGCAGCTGTGTCAGGGTGCTATGACTGTGTCAGAGTATGCAGTCTGTTTCAGTGAGTTAGCTTGCCATGCACCAGCTCTGCTTGCTACAGTCAGAGAGAGGGTTCGTCGCTTCGTTGAAGGACTCTACCCCAGTATTCGGGCCAGTATGGCCAGGGAGTTGGAGATGGACATCACTTATCAGTAGACAGTGAGCATTTCCAGGAGAGTGGAGGGCATGTTTGCCCGGGACAGAGAGGAAAGAGAGGCCAAGAGGTCTCGAGAAACTGGTCATTATTCAGGAGCTCGTGCACCAGCAGCACTCTATGGTAGGCGTTTTGTGAGTCGCCCTGTTCATTCAGCTCTTCCAATAGCCAGCGGTGTTCCAGCTCCTCTTAAACCTCAGGAGCCCTAGTATGCACCGCCAATATACAGCATGCCTCCTACTCGAGGTGCTATTACCGGCCAGTCCAGTAGGCCAGGTCCGAGTCAGTCTCAGCCGTCGCATCCTCCGAGAGGTTGTTTTGAGTGTGGTGACACTAGTCACCTGGTTAGAGATTGCCCCAGAGTCAGGAGGGGTGCACCTTCACAGACTTATCAGCCCTCACGTACTCCACCGGGTCCTTCGGCCATTCTTTCAACACCAGCTGCCACCCCACCTCCTCAGCCAGCCCAAGGTGGAGGTCGGGGAGGTCGAGGTCACCCTAGAGGGGGAGGCCAGGACAGGTACTATGCCCTTCCAGCCCTTTCAGATGTCGTTGCTTAAGATTCAGTCATCACAGGTATCGTCCATGTCTATCATAGGGATGCATCAGTATTATTTGACTCAGGCTCTACGTATTCGTATATGTCTTCTTATTTTGCTCCACATTTGGGGATATCTCAGGATTCTTTGAGTTCCTTGTATATGTACCTACTCCTGTAAGAGATTCTCTCATTGTGGACTGCGTATATCGATCGTGTTTGATTGCTCTTAGTGGTTTTGAGACCATACCGATTTGTTATTACTTAGTATGGTAGATTTTGATGTTATTTTAGGCATGGACCGGTTGTCACCCTATTATGCTACTCTTGATTGTCACGCTAAGACAGTGACGCTGGCTATGCCAGGCGTGCCAAGATTAGAGTGGAGAGGTACCTTAGAGTATACTTCCCGCAGGGTCATTTCATTTCTTAAGGCTCAACAAATGGTTGAGAAGGGGTGTGATGTGTATTTGGCCTATGTGAAAGATGTCAGTATTGATACCCCTACAGTTGAGTCAGTTCTAATAGTGAGGGACTTTCCAGATGTGTTTCCAGCTGATCTTCTGGGCATCCCGCCCGACAGAGATATTGATTTTGGCATTGATTTGTTGCCGGGCACTCAACCCATCTCTATTTCTCCATATCGTATGGATCCTCCTGAATTAAAGGAGTTGAAGGAGCAGTTACATGAGTTGCTTGATAAGGGCTTCATTTGGCCCAGTGTGTCACCTTGGGGTGCTCCTGTCTTATTTGTGAAGAAGAAGGATGGTTCTATGCGGATGTGTATTGATTACCGCCAGTTGAACAAAATCACAGTGAAGAACAGGTATCCATTGTCTCGTATTGATGACTTATTTGATTAGTTACAGGGTGCCAGAGTGTTTTCCAAGATTGACTTACGTTCAGGTTATCATCAGTTGAAGATTCGGGAGTCAGATATCCCGAAGACTGCTTTCAGGACTAGATATGGTCACTGTGAGTTTCTTGTCATGTCATTTGGGATGACCAATGCCCCAGAAGCCTCTATGCATTTGATGCACAGTGTGTTCCGGTCTTATCTTGATTCCTTCATCATTGTGTTTATTGACGACATCCTGGTATATTCCCGATCTCGGGAAGATCATGAGCAGCATTTGAGGACCGTGCTTCAGACTTTGAGGGAGAAGAAACTGTATGCAAAATTTTCTAAGTGTGAATTTTGGCTTGATTCAGTGGCATTCTTAGGCCACATAGTGTCTTGTGATGGGATCAAGGTAGATCCGAAGAAGGTGGAGGCAGTGCAGAGTTGGCCTAGACCGTCATCAGCTATGGAGATCCGCAGTTTCCTTAATTTGGCGGGGTATTACCGTCGCTTTGTGGGGGGATTTTCATCCATTGTAGCACCTATGACCAGGCTGACCCAGAAGGGTGATCCGTTCAGGTGGACCGAGGAGTGTGAGGAGAGCTTTCAGAAGCTCAATACAGCTTTGACTACAGCCCCAGTATTAGTGTTGCCTACTCGGGGTCATACACTGTCTATTGTGATGCCTCCAGGATTGGCCTTGGAGTGGTATTGATGCAGGACGGTAGAGTGATTGCCTACGCGTCTAGAAAGTTGAAGGTGCATGAGAAGAATTATCCGGTTCATGATCTCGAGTTAGCAGCTATTGTTCACCCCCTGAAGATCTGGCGTCATTATTTGTACAGTGTTCCCTGTGAGATTTAAACTGATCACCGGAGTTTGCAGCACTTGTTCAGGCAGAAGGACCTTAATTTGCGTCAGCGGAGGTGGTTGGAGCTACTTAAAGATTATGATATAACTATATTATACCACCTGGGGAAGGCCAATGTAGTGGCCGACACCTTGAGTCACCGGGTAGAAAGTTTGGGGAGTTTGGCATATCTTCCGGCAGCTGAGAGGCCCTTAGCCTTGGATGTTCAGGCCTTAGCCAGCTAGTTCGTGAGATTGGATATTTCAGAGCCTAGTCGGGTATTAACTTGTGTGGTTGCTCGATCTTCTCTTTATGACCGTATCAGGGGGCGCCAGTATGATGATCCTCATCTTCTAGTTCTTCAGGACAAGGTTCAACAAGGTGATGCCAGAGATGTGACTATTGGTGATGACGGTGTAATGAGGATGCAGGGCCGGATCTGTGTGCCCAATGTAGATAGGCTTCGGGAGTTGATTTTCGAGGAGGCTCACAGCTCGCGGTACTCCATTCATCCCGATGCCGCGAAGATGTACCAGGATTTGAGATAGCACTACTGGTGGAGGAGGATGAAAAAGGATATAGTTGGGTTTGTGGCCAAGTGTCTCAACTTTTAGCAGGTCAAATACGAGCACCAGAGGCCGGGTGAATTACTTCAGAGGTTAGATATCCCAGAGTGGAAGTGGGAGCGGATCACCATGGACTTTGTAGTTGGACTTCCACGGACTATGAAAATGTTCGATGCTATTTGGGTGATCGTGGATCGACTGACTAAGTCAGCTCATTTTATTCCAGTGTTGACCACTTATTCGTCAGAGGGGTTGGCTGAGATTTATATCAGAGAGATTGTCCATCTTCATGGTATTCCAGTATCCATCATTTCAGACAGAGGTACACAGTTCACATCACGGTTTTGGAGATCCGTACAGCAGGAGTTGGGTACTAGGGTGGAGCTGAGCACAACCTTTCACCCTCAGACGGACGGGCAGTCCGAGCGCACGATTCAGATTCTTGAGGATATGCTCTGTGCCAGTGTGATGGAGTTCGGAGGGTCATGGGACCAATACTTGCCACTTGCAGAGTTCTCTTACAACAACAGTTACCAATCCAGCATTCAGATGGCACCGTATAAGGCTTTGTATGGTAGGCGGTGTCGGTCCCCAGTGGGATGGTTTGAGCCGGGCAAGGCCCTATTGTTGGGTACGAATTTAGTCCAGGATGCCCTGGATAAGGTAAAGGTGATTCGGGAGAGACTTTGCACAGCCCAGTCCAGGCAGAAGAGCTATGCGTACCATAAGGTTCGTGATTTGGCATTCATGATTGGTGAGCGGGTCTTGCTTCGGGTATCGCCTATGAAGGGCATCATGAGGTTCGGGAAGAAGGGCAAGCTAAGCTCGAGGTGCATTGGTCCTTTTGAGATATTGCGGTGAGTTGGGGAGGTTGCTTATGATCTTGCCTTTCCTCCCAGTCTAGAAGGAGTTCACCCGGTATTCCACGTGTCTATGCTCCGGAAGTATCACGGTGATCCGACTCATGTATTGGATTTTAGCTCAGTCTAGTTGGACAAGGATCTATCTTATGTTGAGAAGCCAGTAGCCATTTTGGACAGGCATGTCAGAAAGCTCAGGTAAAACAATATTGCTTTAGTAAAAGTCTAGTGGAAAGGTCAGTCGGTCAGGGAGGCGACTTGGGAGACCGAACAGGATATGCGCAGCCAGTACCCTCATCTTTTCACAGTTTCAGGTATGTTTTTATACTCATTCGAGGACGAACGATTGTTTTAAGAAGGGGAGGATGTAATGACCCGGTCGGTCATTTTGAGAATTTGAGCCCCGATCCCCTAATATTTGCTTTCCCCATATTTGTTTCTGCTTTTGGGATTTGGCGGAGTGTTTGGTTATGGAATTCGGGGAGTTTTGGGACACTTAGTCCCTAGTTGTGAGTTTTAGCCTTAGAGATTGGACCGTAGTAGAAACTGTGTAAAGACGGATCCAAAATGGAATTTCGTCGACTCCGTTAGCTCCGTTGAGTGATTTTGAGCTTAGGACTGCGTCTGAAATGTGTTTCGGAGGTCTATCGCAGATTTAGGCTTGAATTGGCGAAAGTTCGATTTTCGGCGATTTCAGCCGATAGTGGAATTTTCGATATCGAGCTCGGAATGGATTTCCGGAAGTGGATGTAGGTTCGTAGTGTCATTTGTGACCTGTGTGTCATTCGAACTAGATTTGACGTGTTTCGGCGTCGTTTGTAGAATTTCAAAAATTCTAAATTCTTAGGCTTGAATCCGTGCTTAATTCATGATTTTGGTGTTGTTCGATGTGGTTTGAAGGCTCGACTAAGTTCGTATGGTGTTATGAGATTGGTTGGTAGGATTTGGTTGAGGTCCCGAGGGCCTCGGGTGTGTTTTGGGCGCTTAACGAGTGAAAGTTTGGACTTAGAGGAATTTTTGAGTTGCTGGTACTGGTGTTTTCGCACCTGCGGTGGGGAGTCCGCAGGTGCGGCCCCGCAGAAGCGAGGCAGTTATCGTAGGTGCGTTTTTAGGCTGGGGAGTCAGTGGTCGCAGATGCAATGAGTGAGCCGCAGGAGCGGAGCCACATTTGCGGAAGGGCAGTTGCAGATGCGGACGATTGAGCACAGAAGCGCATTCGCAGGTGTGGACTCAAGCGCGCAGGTGCAGACCCAGCCCGTATAAGTGACCTTCACACCTGCGATGATTTTTTCGCAGGTGCGTGACCGCAGATGCGGCCATATGAGCGCAGGTGCGGAAATCGCTGGGTTGAAGAGGCAGCTTCGAGGGTTCACTCCTCATTTTTCACCAATTCGATTTAGAGCTCAGTAGGGGACGATTTCTCGAGGGATTTTGAAGGAGAACTCTTGGGTAACTAATTATAACTCTATTTTGATCATAATACATAAATCTATTATTGTTTTCCTCATCTAATTAAGGAATTCGAGGGTAGAAGTTTGGAAATGGGGGGAAAGGTTCCCCAATTGAAAATCTGAGATTTGAATGGGAATTTGACGTCGGATTTAGATGCTTTTTGTTCGAGTGAACTCGTGAGTGAATGGGTGTTCAAAAATTTGTAATTTTTAACCGATTCCGAGACGTGGGCCCGGGGAGACTTTTTGTGCGTTTTTCCTAATTTCACACCTTAGCTTCGAATTAATTAGCTAAATTAGTTACTTGTAGTTATATTTACATTATACAATTAATTTGAATAGATTTGGGCCATTTGGAGTCGGATACTCGTGGCAAGAACATAATATCAAGTTGATTTGAGCGGTTCGAAGTAAGTGGCTTGCCTAATCTTGTGTTGGAGACTTTCCCTTAGGATGTTTGATATTAATTGATATGTGGGCGTTGTGTACGTGAGGTGACGAGTACGTACACAGGCTATTATTGCAAAAATCCTGTCTTTCCTTTCTAAATCATAAACTTTTTTTCCTTATTAAATTGCACTGATACGTTTAATTGTTAAACTTAGATTAGAGAAGCATGCTTATGTGTTTTAACTGCCTAATTGACATTCTGTGCGCCATGCTTAGTTAAGTCCCTATTTTCCTTATCTGTGTCCAGTATAAACTTTATAACTCAATGCCATACCTGCCATTTCATCTTGCGTTGCATATTTAAATTGGGACTACGGACGTATTCTGGGAGATCCCCCAACACTGTATATTTACTTTGGGACTACGGACGTATTCCGGGAGATCCCCCAGCACTGCATATTTACTTTGGGACTACGGACGTATTCCGGGAGATCCCCCAGCACTGCATATTTACTTTGGGACTACGGACGTATTTCGGGACATCCCCCAGCACTGCATATTTACTTTGGGACTACAGACGTATTCCGGGAGATCCCCCTGTACTGCATATTCATTTGGAACTACAGGACGGTATCCCGGGAGTTTCCCCACTGTGTTTACCTTGTTCTGAGCCGAGGGCTCCTTTACTGTTAAATTTTCAAGAATTTCTTTAACTGTGTTACCGTAAATTTTACTTGTATCTTTTACTGTTTAATTTATTATATTTACTCCGGTAAGGCCTTGACCTGACCTCGTCACTACTCGACCGAGGTTAGGCTTGACACTTACTGGGTACCATTGTGGTGTACTCATGCCCTTCCCTGCACATGTTTTTGTGTGCAGATCCAGGTGCGAGCTATCAGCCTCGGGGTTAGTGCGTGCTGCTGACTCTAGGAGACTTCAAGTTACTACTGCTTGCGTCCGCAGATCTTCAGAGTCCACTTCTACTCCCTCGCCTGGAAACTTTCTTTATTATCTTCAGACTTTTGTATAGAGCTACATAGATTATAGCAGCTTGTGACTTAGTGATATTCCGGGGCTTGGAAAATTATTTTGTATATGCCGAGTGGTACTACTCTTGACTATTCACAATATGCTGTTTATCTTTAAAATGTTGTGTTTTATTTATATTTTTTTCGTAATATTAGGCTTACCTAGTCGTAAAGACTAGGTGCCACCACGACACCTTACTGAGGGTTAAATTTGGGCCGTGACACTCAGGCTAGGGACCTTGGAATTCGATTCTGGGCATACACCCAAGTCCCAAATCACGATACGGACCTACCGGAACTGTCAAAACACCGATCCGAGTCTGTTTGCTCAAAATGTTGACCAAAGTCATCTCAGTTGAGTTTTAAAGCTCTATTTCACATTTTAATCCATTTTTCACATAAAAACTTTTCAGAAAATTATACGGACTACGCACGCAAGTCAAGGAATGATAAATGGTGCTTTTCGAGATCTTAGAACATAGAATTATTTATTAAATTTATAGGTGACACTTTGGGTCATCACATTCTCCACCTCTAAAACAAACACCCGTCCTCGAACAGAGTTAGAAAAAGTACCAGAGTTGGATAAAAAGTGTGGATATTTACTTCGCATGTCCGACTCGGACTCCCAAGTAGATGCCTCTACCGGCTGACCTCTCCATTGCACCTGAACTGAAGGATAACTCTTACTGTCGGACCTGCCGGGCTAGAATAGCCACCGGCTCCTCCTCGTAAGTCAAATCTTTGTCCAATTGGACTGAGCTGAAATTTAACACATGGGACGGATCATCATGATATTTTCGGAGCATAGACACATGGAACACCAAATGAACCGCTGATAAACTAAGTGGTAATGCAAGACTGTAGGCTACTTCACCCACCCTTTCAAGAATTTCAAAGGGTCCGATATACCTAGGGCTCAACTTGCCCTTCTTTCCGAACCTCATTACACCTTTCATAGGTGAAACCCGGAGCAATATTCTTTCTCCAACCATGAATGCAATATCACGAACTTTACGGTCGGCATAACTTTTTTGCCTAGACTGAGCTGTGTGAAGTCGATCCTGAATAATCTCGACCTTATCCAAGACATCCTGTACCAAATCGGTACCCAACAACCGAGCCTCTCCCGGATCAAACCAGCCAATTGGAGAACGGAATCGCCCTCCATATAATGCCTCATATGGAGCCATCTGAATGCTCGACCGGTAGCTATTATTATAAGCAAACTCCGTAAGTGGCAAGAACTGATCCCAAGAACTTTCAAAGTCTATAGCACAAGCGCGAAGCATATCTTCCAATATCTGAAAGGTGCGCTCTGACTATCCATCTATCTGTGGATGAAATGTTGTACTCAACTCAACCCACGTGCCTAACTCACGTTGTACAGCCCTCCAGAAGTGTGAGGTAAACTGTGTACCTCGATTTGAAATAATAGACACGGGCACACCGTGAAGGCAGACAATCTCACAAATGTAAATTTCAGCTAACCTTTCTGAAGAATAGGCAACTGCCACTGGAAGAAATGTGCTGACCTGGTCAACCTGTCCACAATGACCCAAACTACATCAAATTTTCTCTGAGTCCGTGGGAGTGCAATAACAAAATCCATAGTGATACGCTCCCATTTCCACTCAGGAATTTCTAACTTCTGAAGCAAGCCACCAGGTCTCTAATGCTCGTACTTAACTTACTGACAATTCAGACACCGGGCTACATATGCAACTATATCCTTTTTCATTCTCCTTCACCAATAATGTTGCCACAAATCTTGATATATTTTGGCGGTACCTGGATGAATAGAATACCTGGAACTGTGTGCCTCTTTAATAATTAATTCACGAAGCCCGTCAATATTAGGCACACAAATATGATCCTGCATTCGCAGAACTCCATTTTTGCCTACAACAACCTGTTTGCCATCACCGTGCCACATTGTGTCCTTAAGGACAAGTAAATGAGGATCATCATATTGCCACTCTCTAATGTGCTCATATAAAGAAGACCGAGTGGCTGTGCAAGCTAGAACCCGATTGGGTTCTGAAACATCTAAGCTCACGAACTGATTAGCCAAGGTCTGAACATCTGCAGCTAACGGCCTCTCGCCAACCGTAAAATATGCAAGACTTCCCATACTCACAGCCTTTCTACTCAAAGCATCGGCCGCCACATTGACCTTTCCGGGGTGATACAAAATGGTGATATCATAGTCTTTCAACAATTCCAACCATCTTCTCTGCCTCAAATTAAGATCTTTTTGTTTGAATAGATATAGAAGGCTACGATGATTAGTAAATACCTCACACGAGACACCGTAGAGATAATGCCTCCAAATCTTCAGCGCATGAACAATGGCTGCCAATTCTAAGCCATGAACAGGATAATTCTTCTCGTGAACTTTTAACTATCGCGACGCATATGCAATCACCCTGCCATCTTGCATTAATACTGCACCAAGCCTAATGTGAGATGCGTCACAATATACCATATACTATCCTGAACTTGTGGGTAATACCAACATTGGTGCCGTAGTCAAAGCGGTCTTGAGCTTTTGAAAGCTCAACTCACATTCGTCTGACCATCTGAATGGGACACCTTTCTGGGTCAGTCTGGTCAATGAGCTTGCTATAGATAAAAACCCTTCCATGAACCGACGATAGTAACCTGCTAAACCCAAGAAACTCCGGATCTCTGTAACTGAGGTAGGTCTAGGCCAATTCTAAACAGCCTTAATCTTCTTAGGGTCCACCTTTATGCCTTCTGCCGATACAACATGCTCCAAAACAGCAACTGAGCTTAACCAAAACTCTCATTTTGAAAATTTAGCATATAACTGATTATTTTTCAAAGTCTGAAGCACACTCCGAAGATATTGCTCATGCTCCTCTCGACTGCTGGAGTAAATCAAGATATCATCAATGAATACAACCACAAAAGAATCCAAATAGGGCTGGAACACCTCATTCATCAAATCCATAAATGTTGCTGGGGCATTTGTCAACCCAAATGACATCACTAGGAATTCGTAATGCCCATATCGAGTTCGAAAAGTTGTCTTAGGGACATCAGATGCCCTAATCTTCAACTGATGGTAACCAGACCTCAAATCGATCTTCGAAAATACCTTGGCACCCTGAAGCTGATCAAATAAGTCATCAATTCTTGGCAGCGGATATTTGTTTTTGATAGTGGCCTTGTTCAACTGTCGATAATCTATACACATCCACATAGAGTCATCTTTCTTCTTTACAAATAGTACTGGTGCACCCCAGGGCGAGACACTGGTCTAATGAATCCCTGATCAAGCAAGTCTTGTAACTGCTCCTTCAATTCTTTCAACTCCGGCGGGTCCATACGGTATAGTGGGATAGAAATGGGCTGAGTGCCCGGAGCCAAATCAATACAGAAGACAATATCTCTGTCCGGTGGCATTCCCGGCAAATTTGCAGGAAATATTTTTGGAAATTCATGAACCACTGGTACTGAGTCCATAAAAGAAACATCCGACTGGGATCACAAATATAAGCCAAATAGGCTAGATATCCTTTCTCAACCATACGCCGAGCTTTCATATAAGAAATAACCCTACTGGAAGAATGGCCAGAAGTTCCTTTCCACTCTAACCGAGGTAACTCCGGCATGGCTAGGGTTACATGACAATCCAATATAGCATGATAAGGTGACAGCCAATCCATATCCAAGATGACATCGAAATCTACCATATCAAGTAGAAGATCCACACTAGTCTCAAGACTATCAATAGTAACCACATACGAATGATAGACATGATCTACTATAACAGAATCTCCCACCGGTGTAGATACACATACAGAAGCACTCAAAGAATCACAAGGCATAACCAAATATGAAGCAAAATAGGAGGACACATAGGAATAATTAGATCCTGGATCAAATAGAACTGAAGCATCTCTATGGAAAACTGGAATAATACCTANTAGAACTGAAGCATCTCTATGGAAAACTGGAATAATACTTGTGATCACAGCATCAGATGACTCGACCTAAGGCCTAGCTGGAAAAGCATAAAATCGGGGTTGAGCCCTACCACTCTAAACTGCATCCCTGGGACGGCCTCTAGCTGACTGGCCTCAACCTCTAATGGTCTGACCTCCACCTCTAATGGCCTAACCTCCACCTCTAATGGCCTGACCTCTACCTCTAGTTGCCTGACCCTTACCTCTAGCTAGTGGAGCAGGCGGTGAAGCAACCGGTGCCGGTATGATGGTACGAGAATCCTGTCGAGATCTGTTACTCGCCAACCTAGGGCAATACCTCCTGATGTGACCAATGTTCCCACACTCATAACACCCATCATGATGTCGTGGATGCTGAAGCTGAAGCTGACCCAAATGGGCCGGATAAATGCTATAGTGACACTGGAGTGGTAGTGCATTGATAGGAGTTGAATGTGCACTAAGTGCTGGATGACCAGAGTAAGTCATAATAGGACCGTGACTCCATGAAGCACCGGAAGATGCATGAAGTGATGAATGAAACGGTATGGGAGGATGACCCCTACCAAAATTACCCCTGCCTCCAGACGAGGCACCACTAAAACCACCAAACTGACGAGGCCTCTTATCAGACCTCTGCCCTCTTTCCTATGCAAGAACCATCTTGATCCTCCTCGCGATATTAGCCAGGTCCTGAAAAGAAATCTCGCTACCGGTCTCCTTCGCCATCTGAAGCCTGATAGGGTGAGTGAGTCCCTCAATAAACCTCCTCACTCTCTCTCCCTCAATAGGTAGTAAAAGGAGAGCATGACGGTCCAAATCCACAAAACGGTACTCATACTGAGTAACAGTCATACTGCCCTGTTGTAGACGCTCAAATTGCTTACGGTAATCCTCTCTCAGTGTGATAGGAATGAACTTCTCCAGAAATAGCTGAGAGAACTGCTCCCAGGTAAGTGCAGGCGATCCGACTGGTATGGTCAGTGTATAATCTCTCGACCACCTCTTGGCGGAATCCGTCATCTGAAATACAACAAAATCAACCCTATTGGTCTCAACTATAACCATGTTCCGCATCGGTCAAGATAATCATGTGGGTCCTCAGAAGGTATACCACTGAAGTGAACTGGAAAGAGCTTAGTGAACTTATCCAGTCTCAATAAGACGTCAAAAGACACGGCGGGCCTATCACCGGTCTGTGCTACAACAACTAGCTAAACTACCCCAACTGGAGGGGCTGCTGAAGCCTGATTCTGAGGAGCCATCTGCTCTGGAGCGGGAGTAGTGGGAGTTTGTGCTCCTCCCCCAGCCCGTGATACGGCTGGTGCCACTGGAAATGTACCATTCTTGGCCATAGCCTCCATTAGGCTCACCAAATGGACTAGAGCGTCCTGAAGTACTGGAGTAGCTATGAACCCTTCCGGGACCTGAACTGGTTCAACTGGTACAGTTTGAACTGGAACCTCCTCCTGAAGATCCGCCTGAGGTTCTACAATAGGTGTTGTTGCTCGAGCTCTAAACTGATCTCTACCTCTGCCTCGGCCTCTAGCACGACCTCGGCCTCGACCTATACCCCTGGCTATAGTTGCCACCGGGGGCTCTAGTCCCTGTCCGTCGGTAGATGTATTACGTGTTCTTGCCATCTGCGAGAGAATAAGAATACAATGGTTCAATTATCGATGATAGAATATAATCGCATGACAGGATAAGAAAGAAGTGATATTGTTCCTAAACTTCATAGCCTCTGAAAGATAAGTACAGACATCTCCGTACCGATCCTTCAGACTCTACTAAGCTTGCTCGTGACTCGTAAGACCTGTGTAACCTAGTGCTCTGATACCAACTGTCACGACCCGAAATTCCCACCTTCAGATCGTGATGGCGCCTAATATTTCACTTGCTAGGCAAGCCAACGTTAGAATAATATTATCCATTTTAAAAACAAAATTAAATTTATTAATAATAAAGAAACAAATGCGGAAGTAAAGGCTGAAATGAAATAAATAATCCATAAAAATAACGGTGTCTAAATACCATCTCAGAATTGGTGTCACAAGTGCACGAGCTTCTAGAATAATACAAATAAAGGTCTGAATAAAATAAAGCTGTCTGAAAACAAACACACAACTAAAGTAAAGTAGACAGGGACTTCAGAACTGCGGACGCCGTGCAGTTATCCCTCAAGTCTCCTCTAGTAGCTGAAATCTGAGCAAGTTTATGGTACGCCTCTAGGACCAACTCCAAAATCTGCACAAGAAGTGCAGAGTGTAGTATCAGTATAACCGTCACCGTGTACTGGTAAGTGCCGAGCCTAACCTCGACGAAGTAGTGACGAGGCTAAGGCAGGTCACTTACATAACTTGTACGCAATAATAGTAACAACCACAATAATAGAATTAAATCAGGTAACTCATTTCTAATAGTTGAAACCAACTCAACAGTCATAACCAATTATTATTTCAATCATATTCTGTTGCAGCGTGCAACCCGCTCCCACAACATATTCATTTTCAATCCTCCCATATATTTATTTTAATTAAGTATATATAGACTTTTAAATAAGTCTGTTGCGGCGAGCAATCCGATCCTCCAATATGGACTTTTAAACAATTTTGTTGCGGCGTGCAACCCAATCCCCCAATATGGACTTTTAATAAGTCTGATGTGGCGTGCAACCTGATCCCCCAATATGAACTTTTAATAAGTCTGTTGCGGTGTGCAACCCGATCCCCCAATATGGACTTTTAATAAGTCTGTTGCGGCGTACAACCCGATCCCTCAATATATCCATTTACCAATTCTTACAGAAGAAATTGCCCCAATAAATGCAACAATTAATATAAAAAAATTTAAGACAACAAGCATACAATAATTATGATTTAATTATGAAACAAACAATGGCAAATAGCAATTTATTATGGAAATCAAGAAAAAATAGGCAGTTTACTATTTAATATGCTAAATGTCAAGTAGCAATTAATGCACATAAATTAAATCAGCATGTAGCAATTATTGTATGAATTCAAGAATTAATATTTGACAAAGAATAGGAGAGAAACAATTATCATAACAATTAATTCGTGTATTAAAATAAATTTAGGATTTTCAAATAATTATGCAAACAATTAATTTGACGACGTATAGATACTCGTCACTTCGCCTATACATCGTTCACATGCATTTCAAGGTTAACCACGACACTTACCTCGCTTTGTAATTTTAATCAATTACTCGACCACAGCTTTTCCCTTTAAATTTATCTCCAAAAGTTTCAAATCTATTCACAAACAATTTGATATACTCAATACGAATCATAGAATTAATTCCATATGAATTTACTAATTTTTCGAATTCACTTTAAAAATTGACAGTGGGGCCCACATTTCGAATCTCGAAAAACCTTACGAAATCCGAACAATCATTCCGAGACGAGTCCAACCATACAAAAATTATCAAGTTCCGATGTAGAATGGACTTTCAAATCTTAAATTTTCGTTTTTGGAAGATTTTATAAAAATCTGATTTTCTCCCAAAAATTCACGGATTCATGATATAACTGAGTATGGAATCATAAAATATAATCAATATAGGATTAGGAATACTTACTCTAATATTTTCTCGTGAAAATCGCCCAAGAATCGCCTTACTGGAGCTCAAAAATAAAAAATGGTTGAAAATGGGACGAATCTCATTTTTCAGAACTTAAGTTCTGTTTGCCCAAATTTTACCTTATGTGATCGCGTACAATGCTTCGCGATCGCAAAGCACATTTTTGGCTGCCCAGCTTTTTGTTCTACGCAAATGCGGCAGTGCTCTCACGAACGCGAAACACAATTTCTTAGCCTTCTACGATCGCGGACATCTTTGTGCGATCGCGTAGTACAAATTTTATGCTTCAACTTCTGCCTCATTCCTTCTACGCGAACGCGGCTTGGCCCTCGCGTTCGCGGTGCTTTGCCTGCTGTCACTATGTGATCGCGGACCTCACTATGCGATCGCATAGTACAAATTTCCATCAGTTCTCAACAAACCTTTGCGATCGCGGACGAAACCACGCGATCGCGATTAAGGAAACCAAAACTGGAAATACCAGATTTTTCCAAAGTTTCAAAACACTCGTAGCCCTATCCGAAACTCACCCGAACCCTCGAGGCTCCAAACCAAACATGCATACAAGTAATAAAACATCATACGAACTTGCTCGTGTGATCAAATCGCTAAAATAACACTTAGAACTACGAATTGAACACCAAATCGAATGAAATTTTTAAGAAAATTTTAAAACTTATATTTTCACAACCGGTCAAAGGTAAGTTTTATAAAGCGGTAGTTAGACCGGCCATGATGTATGGGGTTGAGTGTTGGCCTGTTAAGAAATCACATATCCAGAAGATGAAAGTAGCAGAAATGAGGATGTTGCGGTGGATGTGCGGGCACACTAGGATAGATAAGATTAGGAATGATGATATTCGGGAGAAGGTGCATGTGGCTCCCATTGATGACAAGATGCGGGAAGCGAGGCTTAGATGGTTCGGACATGTTCAGAGGAGAAGCCCAGATGCTCCGGTACGGAGGTGTGAGCAGCTAGTGGTGGAAGGCACGAGAAGAGGTAGAGGGCGGCCTAAGAAGTATTGGGGAGAGGTGATCAGACAGGATATGGCGAAGCTCCAGATTTCTGAGGACATGACACTTGATAGGAAGATGTGGAGGTCGAGTATTAGGGTTGTAGGTTAGGAGGTAGTTGAGTCGTGCCTTACTTCGTACTATTGTGGGACTATCCATTTAGGGGTTTTGTCTAAGATAGCTAGTGTCAATATTGTGACTTACTATTTCGCTTTTAGTGTATGTCCTATTTACTAGTTATCGCTTTGCTTTGCATCCTTCCTCTGGATTTCACGGTGCTCTTATTTTTCTTATGATTGTTGTGGCGGTACTAATATTGTCTCCCTTCCCTTTATCTCCCCCCTCCCTTTGCTTTGCATCTTTCTTCTGAATTTCATGGTATTGCTATTTATCTTATGAGTGTTGTTGTAATACTAACATTATCTCTCGCTTTCTTCGCTTTTTTTTTTTTTTTTTTTGAGCCGAGAGTCTTTCGGAAACAGCCTCTCTACTCCTTCGGGGTAGGGGTAAGGTCTGCGTACATACTACCCTCCCCAGACCCCATTAATGGGATTCTACTGGGTTGTTGTTGTTGTTGTTGTTATTTTCACAACCGGACGTCCGAATCGCGTCAAATCAACTCTATTTCTCACCAAATTCGGCAGACAAGTCATATATATTATAGCGGACTTCTACCGGGCTACGGAACCAAAATACGGACCCGGTGTCAATAAATCCAATATCAGTAAATTCTTAAAAATCATTAAGCTTTCAAACTTTTAATTTTTCATCAAAATTCCATATCTCGGGCTACGGACCTCAAAATTCGATTCCGGGCATACGCCCAAGTCCTAAATCACACTACGGACCTACCGAAATTGTCAAAATACTGATCCATGTCCGTTTGCTCAAAATATTGACCAAAGTCAACTCAGTTGAGTTTTAAAGCTCTATTTCATATTTTAATCCATTTTTCACATAAAAACTTTTCGAAAAATTATACGGACTGTGCACGCAATTAGATGAATGATAAGTAGTATTTTTCGAGGTTTTAGAACACATAATTATTTAGTAAATTTAAAGATGACACTTTGGATCATCACAATATCAAATCGGTTGTTTAAAAAATGAGATTTTCATTGTTTTGGAACAATGAATTTAACAATACAATACAACCAATTTTAACTAAACAATCAAAACAAATATTGTTTTGGGATAACAATACAATATGATACAATGAGTAACAATCATCCAAACAAGCCGTAAACTTTGCACTTTGCTAACAAGATATACTATTAGACACTCTCTGTCACGACCCAAAATCCAACTAGTCGTAAGAGCACCTAACCCAACCCGTAGGTAAGCCGGATACCAACTATCCAATTCCAATGAAATTAATAAGGCAATTAATTAAACAAAAATATCTAAAACCAATACATTTTACAAGAACTGGTAGTACAAATCATGAGCTTCTAAGAATAGAGTTTACAAAGCTGTTATGAAATAATACATCATCTGTTTGAAAAGTAGATAAACAGAGTTTCATGAATCTAAGGCTACCGTGAACAAGAGGCAGCTACAACCGGAACGCAGGTACATCTTCAGATCCAGCTCCCAACAAACGTAGTAACATCAACAGCCAATATCTGCACGCAAGGTGCAGAAGTATAGTATGAGTACAACCGGTCCCATATACTCAATAAGTAACAAACCTAACCTTAGGTTGAAAGTAGTGACGAGCTTGTACCAAGGTCGGGTTCCAACTTCAATAACCAACAATAGTTCATATCAACATAAACAAGTAATACCAGAAGTAACTCAACAATCAAATGCTCAGCAAAAACATGATTTCTGAAAATAGTTCTGCCTTTCAACTACATCAATGAAAACCCAAATCGTTTACCGGAGTTACCAAAAATATGAATAAGTTTGAAAACAATAACTTTCCCAAAATCCTTTCAATAATAATAAGATGCTTCATTTTTCTTTCGAGATAACTAGTGTAAAACAAATGCATCACTATGCCCATCTGCTAACATGCGTGAGAAATCATGAATGATGTAATATCGTACAGCATGAGGAAAAATACATCTCAATGCATGTATGTCATGTGTGCATGTCAATGCAATGTATCTCAGAGATGAACTCATATGCATACTCTCAGAGTATCAATTCACTCAATCCTCCCCATCACTCAGTCCTCACAGTCACTCAATCCTCACAGTCACTCAATCTTCCCAATCACACGACACTTGCACTCGCACTTATTTGGTACATACGCTCACTGGGGGTGTGTACAGACTCCGGAGGGGCTCCTTCAGCCCAAGCACTATAATCTGCACGGACAACTCACATGTTATAGTATCAATATCTGTATCCGCACGGACAACTCACGTGCTATAATAAGCCGATCTTGCCTTCTGAAGTATGCAATCCGATCCCATAATAATAAAATATATAAAGCCAATATGGCCTACTGCGGCGTGCAGCCCGATCCCATAATTATCCTCACAATCAGGCCATGTAGAAAATATCCAGTTCAAACCATGGTAGAAACCATCAAGAACACTTTGAAATCCATCTGCACATAACCAAGCTATTAGAACTAAATTCCTCTAACTCGACCAAACCAAGTAGGTCACCAAAACCCAAGAATATTGCCACCAAAATATTTTTAGAGTCTCACCACATCATAATTACCCCTATAAATACCACAACCGAAACACCCACTCTGAAAATACCTTATTTGAGTCTAAGGCCGTTTCATTCGCCTTCCTGATACCGAAATATAAAATTCATAATGATATACAAAAATGCCATAAGTTTCGACACCATCCAACTAAATTCTCATATTTTAACCATAAACAAATCCGCCAAAAATTCTCAATTGCTATATATTAATCTTGAATCCATTAAAACTTTCTCGAGAGTCATCCACTCTGCTCAAATATCAATTGCACCGCCCAAACGGGCCGAAAGACACATGCCCCATTAGCACAACAACACCCAAATAAGTACCCCTGCCTTAACACCACCATAAAATTTATACTCTATGCGCACTACACCCTTCACAAATAACAACTCACTCATTCCATGATTTTCAAATTTTCATAAAGTGCAATGTAACCTGTATTCAAGAATTTCCTTGCTCGAGCCATCCTCGATCTCAACCTCTGCAAGTCATAACTAATCCACAAGTATGTCTCAAACCAAAACTAAAATTTAACATATAACCATCAATTGAATTGTCAATAGCAGGCTCCCCCACTTGGCTTAAAGCCATAGATTAAAACACTCCATAACTCACAATACCTATACTTTATTACTGCCATAATGCTACAGTCAGTCCAACGAAAATTCTTCTCAAGCTCATACAACGTCAACCATAAAATACCTCAATCATCTGCTAAACTCGCATTTATTCTCTTGATAGTCAAGTCAACTTTCTCAACCAGCTTCAAATTCAAACCTCCACACATACGCCCCGCTGGCAGAAAAGAAACTCTCTACTCACATTATAAGGAACACACCTACGTAGATTACTCGCCAGGGGATAATCCACCTGCTTACCCTCAAATTGGTATCTTATTGTACCCTTTCGCCATCACAATTACTATGCAATCACTTAGTCTATTCGAGTCCAAACTCATTAACCAGATATGAGAATTTAATCTGTCCCTAAATTTAACAATGTGAAAGGTCCTTCAAAACAATCATACTCGAGAATGTACATCACATCAAAATGAAAATCAAGCACCCAATGGACCTCTTTACATTCCAAGGAAACACTTCTCGCCACACTCAATCCATCTTAACACATCCCACAATCACATCATCCTCGTCATATAGCCATTTGACCGCTCATCAAGCCACAAATTTTCCACTCATAGGGATACTACCATACATATGAGTCCAAATGTACAAGTTACAACCGGAGCTACCGAGCCTAATCCACAGTCCAAACCTGGCCTCAAGTCCTCTAGACTGGCCCATCACCAAAACACATAATACACATCCCGCACGCCATCCCTGAAATCACAAGCTGGCGATACACAACTGATACCGAGCGCTCATATACGCACACGAATGCGTGGAAGGAATTCAAAGAGTTATATTTAAAGCTTAATCAATTACGCACGATAAAGAAAGAAAGATGGGAAATTATCCTAAATGCCATGTAGCCTCTCGAAAATAAGTATCGACGTCATCATACCGATCTGCAAGGCTCTACTAGACACTTGCTCATGACTTGTAGAACCTATGAATCTAGAGCTCTGATACTACCTTGTCACGACCCAAAATTCAACTAGTCATGAGGGCACCTAACCTAACCCGCTAGGTAAGCCGGTTACCAACTATCCAATTTCAATGAAATAAATAAGTCAATTAACTAAAAAAAAATATCTAAAACCAATACATTTTTCCAATAACTGATAGTATAAATCATGAGCTTCTAAGAATAGAGTTTACAAAGCTGATATGAAATAATACATCATCTGTTTGAAAAGTACATAAACAGAGTTTCACGAATCTAAGGCTACCATGAACAAGAGGCACCTATAATCGGAAAGCAGGTACATCTTCATATCCAGCTCCCAACGAATGCAGCAACACCAGCAGCCAACATCTGCACGCAAGGTGCAGAAGTGTAGTATGAGTACAACCGACTCCATGTACTCAATAAGTAACAAACCTAACCTTAGGTTAAAAGTAGTGACGAGCTTGTACCAAGGCCGGGTCCCAACTTCAATAACCAACAATAGTTCATAACAACTTAAACAAGTAATACCAGAAGTAACTCAACAATCAAATGCTCAGCAAAAACATGATTTCTGAAAATAGTTTTGCCTTTCAAGTACATCAATGAAAACATAAATCGTTTATCGGAGTTGCCAAAAATATAAATAAGTTTGAAAACAATAATTTTTCCAAAATTCTTTTAATAATAATAAGATGTTTCATTTTTCTTTCTAGATAACCAGTGTAAAACAAATGCATCACTATGCCCATCTGCCAACATGTGTGAGAAATCATGAATGATGTATATCGTACAGCATGAGGAAAAATACATCTCTATGCGTGTATGTCATGTGTGCACGTCAATGCAATGTACCTCAGAGATGAACTCATATGCATACTCTCAGTGTATCAATCCACTCAATCCTCCCGATCACTCAGTCCTTACAGTCACTCAGTCCTTACAGTCACTCAGTCCTCACAGTCATTTAGTCCTCACAGTTACTCAATCCTCCCAATCGCTCGGCACTCGCACTCAGTAGGTACCTGTGCTCACTGGGGGTATGTACAGACTCCGGAGGGGCTCTTTCAGCCCAAGCGCTATAATCTACACGGACAACTCACGTGCTATAATATCAATATATGTATCCGCACGGACAACTCATGTGCTATAATAAGCCAATCTGACCTGCTGCGGCGTACAACCTGATCCCATAATAAAGTATATAAAGCCAATATGGCAGGCTGCGGCGTGCAGCCCGATCCCATAATTATCCTCACAATCAGGCCCTCAGCCTCACTCAGTCATCAATCTCTCCAGTCTCTCTCTCATGGGCTCATAATGTCATGAAAATAGCCCGAAAATGATGATATGATGTATCAATAAATAACAACAGAGACTGAGATATGATATGTAATGACATGAAGATGACTGAGTATGAATTTTCAATTTAAAACAAATAATTCACAGCAATATGACCTATGTGGGTCCCAATAATACTGACACATAACCTCAACATGATTTTTAGTACGATTCTCAGCTCAATTTCTTTAGCACATAAAACTACATAGAAAATGCCAAGATTATTTGACTATAAAATTCTACGAAAGCAATTATGTCATAATTTTCATGGTGCACGCCCACACGCCCGTCACCTAACATGTGCGTCACCTCCCAATAATTCACATAATACATATATTCAGGGTTCATACCCTCAACTCCAAGATTAGAAGAGTTACTTACCTTAAACCGTGTAATTCTTTACTCTGCTATGCCTTTGCCTCCGAAAGCCTCGTATCTAGTCACAATTAATTTATTTCAGTTAATATAAATTACAGCAATTAATTCCGTAGGAAAATATTAATTTTCCAACAAAATTCAAAATCACACTCAAAAATTATCTGTGGGGACCACGTCTCGAAATCCGACGAAACTCACAAAATCCGATAACTCATTCAATTACGAGTCCAACAATACTAGTTTCACTCAAATCCGACTTCGAATCGACACTCAAATCCCAAAAATTCATTTTATGAAATTTCTACAATTTTCCCCAAATTTTCATCTCAAACTACTAATTGAATGATAAAAACAATGATATATTCATGTATGTTAACCAAATCCGAGTTAGAATCACTTACCCCGATGAATTTCTTGAAAAATCGCCTCAAATCGAGCTCCCAAAGTCAAAAATGAAATAATACCCTAAACCTCGATTATATAGTACCCAATATTACCTCACAATGTGCGGTCCGCACAATTCCAAGTGCGGTTGCACATCCTAGCTTCTGCGGTCGCACAAAAATTGTGCGGACGCACTTCATAGCCTTTCGACTATCAAACTTCAGTAAATTAGCCATAATTTTCCCTACAGATGTCCAAATGATGATTTCTTTACCTTTCTAGAAACTAGACACGAAGGGCAACGACTTTCACTTTTGAATCATATCCAAATTCCTTCTAGATCAAAAGATATAAGCTTCCGAAGTTGGACAAGTCAACCTGCGGAAATCACCAGAAGTGCGGCCGTAGACAAAATTGTGCAGTCCGCACTTTTCCTCTGGAGTGCGTCCGCACACAAAATTGTGCGGTCCGCACTTGTCCTTTGCGGTTCACGCTTTTCCTCTGAAATACGGCCACACACAAAATTGTGCGGTCCGCACTTTTCCTAAAGTTCTAGAACAACATTAGAGTGTCGAAATGCCCGAACATCGCTCAAAACTCACCCCGAAACTCACCGAACTACTCGGGATCCCGTTCAAATATACTAACAAGTTGTATAACATAACACGAACCTACTCGAGGCCTCAAATCACATCAAACAACATCAAAACGATGAATCGCACCTCAAATCAAAATCTATGAACTTTGAACTTTTAAATTCTATATCTTGTGCCGAAACACATCAAATCAATCCAGAATAACTTCAAATTTTGCACACAAGTCATAAATGACATAACGGAACTATAAAAATTTTCAGAACTGGATTCCGACCCCGATACCAAAAAGTCAACTCCTCGGTCAAACTTCCCGAAAAAATCAATTTTTGTCATTTCAAACCAAATTCCACTACGGACTTCCAAATAATTTTTCGGACACGTTTCTAAGTCCAAAATCACCATACGTACCTATTGGAATCATCAGAATTCGAATCTGAGGTCGTTTATACATAAATCGACATCCGATCGACTTTTCTAACTTAAACTTTCCATTAAGAGACTAAGTGTCTCAATTCATTCTGAAATCTCTCCGGACTCGAATTAACTAATCCGATAGGTCACAATACAGCTATAAAGTACCAATGGAACAGTAAATGGAGGAACGAGGCTGTAATACTCAAAACGAACGGTCATGTCGTTACATTCTGATATTAAATAAATTGACTTTGGATCTAACTCAAACTTTTAATTTTTTAGACACTCTATAACAGGAGGTTAAGCTTCAAGTCAAGATCATATTCTGAAATGAAAGAGGTGTAAATTTCTAGTTCTTATCCCTTTTTAAAGTCATCTAAAACAGAATTCCGCCAAAACTAAAAATTGAGAGACCAATAGTTTCAAAATGTTAAGGAAAAAAAAAAGATTTTCAACCCTAGCGCAGACAGCCACAAACAAAGATACAAATTCCTTAAACCTCAAAAGGTAGAGAAATGCCTCAGAAACTCCCACGACAACCTTAGATTAACAGAAAGAACAAAATCATAGTACAATGCTAATCCGATCTCTTTCTCCATCAAAGCTGAAGAAACTACTTCTACCACTTTCTCTCTCACCAGGTACACACACAGCTCCTATACCCAACTCTTTACCTCCAATTCTTGACAGAATCCCTTATACCCAAAACCCTGCTAAAACCCTAATCCCTCATTTCTTGTTCAGAAACTTCTGTACACCCTCAAAAATCCAATCTTTACCCCTTTCTAGAGATGGGAATTTTGAGGAAGTTACTTCGAATGTCATTTGCCCTGGTTGTGGTGTCACTATGCAAGATTCTGCCCCAAGACAACCAGGGTATTTCATTAAGCCTTCAATTAAAAGCCCAAATTATAGAGAACGCATTAACAAGAATCCAATTGCTGATGAGCCAGAAATATCAGTTTCTCTCAAAAGGGGTTTACTTAATGAGGTTGTAGAATGTGAAAATCAAGAAAATCTTGAAAACACAGTTGAGAAAATTGAAAAGCCAGTAGTTTGTGCTAGGTGTCATAGTTTAAGGCATTATGGGAAAGTTAAGGACCCTAGTGTAGAGAATTTGTTGCCTGATTTTGATTTTGATCACACTGTTGGGAGGAGGTTGATGTCGAGTAGCGGGGCGAGAGCTGTTGTTCTAATGGTGGTTGATGCATCTGATTTTGATGGATCGTTTCCTAGGAAAGTAGCTCGTTTAGTTTCTAAATCAATTGAAGAGAATTCCCGGGCGTGGAAGGAGGGAAAATCGGGGAATGTACCTAGAATGGTATTGGTAGTTACAAAGATTGATCTTTTACCTAGCTCATTGTCACCTACTAGGCTTGAACATTGGGTTAGAACAAGGGCAAGAGAGGGTGGGGCGGTTAAGTTGACGAGTGTACATATGGTTAGTGCAGTGAGAGATTGGGGAGTGAAGAATTTGGTTGATGACGTAGTGGAATTGGCTGGGCCGAGAGGCCATATTTGGGCAGTAGGGGCACAAAATGCTGGGAAAAGCACATTGATCAATGCGATTGGAAAGTGTTTTGGTGGGAAGGTAACTCATTTAACAGAGGCTCCGGTGCCAGGAACTACATTAGGGATTTTGAGAGTGGAAGGGGTGCTTCCTGGGAATACCAAGTTGTTCGATACCCCGGGGCTTTTACATCCTCATCAGATTTCGACGAGGTTGAACAGGGATGAGCAGAAGCTAGTTCATATAAGTAAAGAGTTGAGGCCAAGGACATATAGGATCAAGGTTCATACTTTTCCTTCTGGCTCCTTAAAAATGTGTTATTTTACTTCAAAAGCTTTCTTCCGCACTTCATCTTCAATTTTGAGCGTCAGATTGCAAATAATAACTCTGTAATTTATTGAGTTTGTTTGGATCCTTCTTTCGGAGAAATTATCTTCAATCACTTAAGCTCTTTTAGTTTTCCTTTGGTAGTTTCTTACAAGGTGAATGCAAATAATGAAGATTTACTGAATCCATCTCGTTATGCTCGTCTTAGTCTTATCCAATCTTTGCACAAATTGTTAATAGATAACGCGAAGTTAAAAAAGGAATCAGCTTTTGCTAAAATTCATCATTTCTCTCTCATTTTTGAGCAGGTATACTGGCTTAAGTTCTCCCCTGCATCATGCATTTCAGTGCTTGTAATATGTTGCAATCAACTATATATGATTGCCTTATGATCGTTTCTTCTAAACTTACCTAACAAAATGTTTGTTACTTTTTTCCGCATTGTAAAAAGATTTTTGTTCAAGCGAAATGCTTTGTGTGAAGCTTCAGAGCATTAAAAAAAGAATCTAATGGCAAGGTATGCTCAGAAAAGATATAACTGAGATTAGATTATTAACCTGTAAAATGCTCGTGGATATGTAATGGTTGCCTGTGTCATCTCTGATACAGGATCTAAAAATGAAAATACGGCATAAATTTTGTCATTTCATATCACCTACCTCCATTAGATGTGTCTGCTTATGCCTATACCCAGAACTTCACTTGAATAACCTGCTTTCTCTAGTTTAGTTGCGGCATCCACTTGAAAATCTCATGATTTCATTACTTGCTGTGGACAGGTAGGACATTCAGTTCATATAGGTGGGCTCATGAGGTTGGACGTGGAAGAATTATCTGTTGATTCTGTGTATGTTACAGTTTGGGCATCTCCGTTGATTCCGCTTCATATGGGGAGGACAGAGAACGTCAGCACAATGCTGGAAGAACATTTTGGGCGTCAGCTGCAGGTATCATTTGCTTTAGGATTCGAATATTCTCCTTTCTCTCTTTCTAATTTTAAATCTTTATTTTTAACATAGTCCTTTTGTCCGAAGCTTATGATATTGCATGTTTTTTCTTTTTCTTACTCTTTGCATGCAGTTCGATACTAGTGTTATAAATCTAGTTTAACTGCAGAAAAGAAAAAAAAAATACTGATGGTGGTAATTTGTTATCTCTGATTTTGAGAGTATGTGGGAGCACCTAAAGCTTGAAGCTGACTTGGACGCTGTCCATTACGTTGAGTGATGGAGTGAAAGAGTTTGAAAGTTTTGCTGAAAATCTTGGCCTCCCAATAGTAGTATTGCGGGGGAGTGATGTAGGGAATCAAGCCGTGGAAACAGCTTCTTGCAGAAATGCAGAGTAAGACTGCGTACTATAGACCCTTCTGGTCCGGCCCTTCCCCGGACACGCGCATAGCGGGAGCTTAGTGCATCAGGTTGCCCTTTGCTGTAGGGAATCAAGCTCTTGAGTTTGAAGTAGAAGGCATTATAGTGCAAGAGTCTGATGCTATGTTTAGAACTGTGTTGGACTCTTGAGTGATAGGATTAAATACATAATAGAATAAATAAAGAGAAGTTAACTTTAGTCGCCGCCCGCCCAAAAAGACAGCCGGCATATGTATATATTATACAAAATTAGTGTATAATATATGTATATTGGCTCGGGGCTGTAAATATTTTTGACCGAGCGGCCAATTGTATAACTAACCCAATAAAAAAATGCTTTTTGGTAATAAAAGATGGTTTTAGGGTAATAAAAGGACCCTCTATTTTGAAACCTCATGTACTACTTTCATGTACTAATTCAAAATTCCCAGCAGATATAGAAACGGTAAGTTTTTTTCTGTGTGACCTATAGGTCATGGGTTCGAGCCATGGAAGCAGTCAATAATGCTTGCATTAGGGTCGACTGTCTACATCACACCCCTTGTGGTGCATCCGGACTGCCCTGCCCTGCCCTTGGATATAGAAAACTCATGTACTAGTTTCATGCTTTGACCATTTGGCTGATTGATATGATATCATTAAATGCTGTATTTTTTTTCCTTCATTGTGTCAGCCGCCGATTGGAGAGGGACGAGTTGAGGAGCTAGGGAAATGGTTGAAGAGGGAATTTCATGTCAGTGGGAATTCGTGGGATTCAAGTTCTGTTGATATTGCTGCTTCAGGTCTTGGTTGGTTCGCCATTGGACTTAAGGGAGTGGCTAAACTAGGTGTCTGGACATATGATGGCGTTGATGTCATAGTTCGAAATGGATTACTTCCAAACAGATCATATAATTTTGAAGTTGCTGGCTTTACTGTTTCAGAAATTGTTTCCAAAGCTGACCGTTCTTCAAATAAGCAGCGCCACAATGAGAAAAAGAGGAAGTTGAACGACTCTGCTGAAAAAATTGCAGAACCATCAACTATCGACGTGGCTTCAACTACTTGCTAATACTGGAAGCATTTACTATCTGGCGGAATCTTGTCCCATCGCTTGAAGGCAGATCGAACGTGGGAAGAATAGCCCGTGTTACCTCTCAAAGAAGAAATGGAGCATCAAAACCAGAGAAATGCATTAACCAGAGGCATTCAGGGTTGACAATTGCATTGGGAACCCGTTTTCTGACGATGGTTGCAGCCTAAAACCCGGGTGTTCTTTGATGCCAAAATGTCTCGTTACGCGAATGAAGTTAAATGCTAACTGATATATGCATGTAACACAAACCATATATATGACTTCTGCTCTACCATATGATCAATTTTGTACTGCTATAGATGTCATGTTTGCCCCTTCTGGCTGATAATGAGTTGTATAAATAGGTATTATTGCAATCATTTTGTTCAAATATTGTGCAACTACAAAACAGGAACATTTCAAATGTTATTTAAACTTATTAACATATAGAAGTTTCATACAGTTTATCTTAATTAATTTGGAATTGGGACATAGTTAATCGTTATATATCTACTCAATGGATGAAGTAACATAGACTGAAGGGAATGAAATTCCATAGTCATGAATCATGATAGCCTGTAATTTGCGCCAAACTTAAGTTGGACGCATTTTGATGTGAAAAATGCTGTTCCTACAACTTTCCTCTCACTATGCCACGTTTTATCCTCCACTTAACGAATTTGAGTTGGATAAAAGTGGTTAAGTTAATAAATAGAACCATTTATCAAGTTCGTGTTGAAAGTTTGTTTGAATCAAAATTAGTTGAACAAGTCACAATCCAACTTAACAACAGATCCAGTCCAATCCACAAGTGAAGTCTATGGAGGGTAGTGTGTACGCAGACCTTATCCCTACTCGGTAAGATAGAGAGGTTATATTCGGTAGACCCTCGGTTCAAGAAAAGGTGAAGAGTTGACGGGTGAAGTTCATAAATGACCTCGAAAGGAGTTATCTTTGAACTTTTGACCCTTAGGACGAGTCATTTGTCCAATGGACAAAACTTCACGTTTAACAAGCTTAGCCAAACTTAACGTTTTGCGGATTGGTAGATGACTTGCCCGAAAGGCCAAAAGTTAAAGACTATCCCTAATTGTGTCCTGTTTTTGCCATTTTCTAGCCATTACGGTAGAAGATTCTCTTTCTTTGGAGAATTAACCCAAATATCCGCTCATCCAACCACTTAAACTAAAAATAGCCGAATACATAATTATGTATTATCTATATATATGGCTAGAAAAAGTAAAATAATGAATATGATCGGCTATTTGTGTAAAGATGGGCTTTGATCTTTATTGGGCTTCATTAACAAAATTGGGTCCATAACTTCTTCTCACTGATAAGTCTACCCCCTTATAACCACCGCCATTTTCTAAACCCTAACCCTAGTAGAGAAGACTTGCAATCGCTCCCCAACCCCCGTAAACTCCTTTGCCGTCTTCTCGAAGGTATGAGAATATTTTCATCAATGTTCTCCAATTTTGAATGCATATAAGCATATTCATATAGTTTCACCATTTTCTGAGCTTTTTCATCAATTTATTTCTTCATTTCTGAGTACGATTAAACATTTACTTGTAATTTTCACCATGTATAAGCATGTTCATTTATTTTTTCCATTTTCAAAGTTAAGAAGCATATTCATATATTTTCGCCATTGTCTGAGCATTTCAATCAATTTTTTCTTCATTTCTGAGTGCGATTAAACATTTACTTGTAATTTTCACCGTATATTAGCATGTTCATTTATTTTTTCCATTTTCAAATTTAATAAGCATATTCATATATTTTCTCCATTTTTCTGAGTGCGATTAAACATTTCCATATACTTTAACCATTTTTTAGCATTTTCATTTATTTCTGCCATTTTCAAAGCGATTGAGCATTTTCATATAATTTTCATCACTTTCTGACTCGCAGTCTTTGAAATTACAGTAAAGTTAATAAAATGTCGCTCGGAGAAGTAGCTTGCACTTACGCTTGTTTGATCCTCAACGATGAGGACATTCCAATCACTGTAAGAGTCTCTTGCCCTAAATTTTTTTTTGATGTTGTATTTATTGTATCATGATTGTGTGATTAAGTGCGCTTGGTATGCCGAAGTCATTTTTCATGGAATATGTTCTGTTGTTTTGTTAGTGAGTGGAAAACATGATTCGGGAAATGTATATTAAAGGTTAATATTAACATTAGCTAATTGGAGAGCGTATTTATGAAATTTTGACGGCTAGAGATTAATAATAATGCCCAAGTATTAGCTGAAGCAAGTAATATGAAGTTGAAAGTTAAGATAGTTTGTAGAAAATGACTTCCGCCCATAAGTGAGGAAAGTTATTTTCCTCTGTTCGATGGGAAATGTTTCTGTGGAAAATACTTTTGTTTACAATACATCACAAAATGACTCTGTCATGGAAAACATTTTCTTGGAAGTCATTTTCCCTTGTAACAAACACACTAACGTGTGATATTTTTCTAATTCTATTGTTTCGATGTATTGTTTGGTTTTATCTTGATTGTGCTTTGTGTGCATAAAATTTCTAATCCCAGGGGTTTGATGTGTATTTTGTCTAAAATAATGGTATTTGTTTGATGTGTTACATTTTCTAATATTTTTGTTATGTTTATGTGGTAATAGGCAGAGAAAATTTCTGCTTTAGTGAAAGCGGCTAATGTGACAGTCGAGCCTTACTGGCCTCTGCTGTTTGCTAAGCTTGCTGAGAAGAGAAACCTTGGGGATCTCATCATGAATGTCGGTGCTGGTGGCGGTGGTGCTGCAGTTGCTGTTGCTGCTCCCGCTGGTGGTGGTGCTGGTGCTGGTGCTGCAGCTGCTGCCCCTGCTACAGAGGAAAAGAAGGTAATGGAATGTGTTATAGTTACTTCTGCGACAATAAAAATGAAGAAAAACTAATTTGGTTGAAAAGGTGATTGAGTAGATCTTGCAATCTTCTTTCAAACATATTTTTGGATGTTATCTTCACTGGTTGATGGAAACAATATGGAAAACACAAAACAATGAAAAGAAGTATATTTTGGCAGAGATGCCTATGAAATAATTGATTTAGAAAAGATATTGGAATACTTTTAATGTTGAATATCATCTTATATTATGTTTGGATATTGAACTTATTATGAAAAGGCTGATTTGGTATTGGTGCATGTGTAATTGGTATAATCTCCTTAATTGGGAATTCTAACATGCTTTGGTGATTTTCTGACTAATGAATAATTGTTTTAGAAAAATGGTAACATTTTCTTAATCATGAATTCTCTCAAGAGAAAGCAAAAGAATATTTAGTGGTTGGTGGGATTCTCTCAACCATGAAGTTAATCTTCTATCAGTTTTATCGTTTCTTTTCTAAAAGTAAAAGTAGATTATTTTTATGGCCTTTCTCTAACCTTTTTGTTTTGCTTTTGTCGAAATGTGGAACAGGAAGAGCCCAAGGAAGAAAGTGATGACGACATGGGGTTCAGTCTGTTTGACTAGGAGCTCCTTTCAGTATGATATTTGGTTCCTTTTTAGAGAATTGATGAAACTTGGTAATAGCACCCTTGTTAAGGAGATTTTTGATCTGTTTGTCACAATTAAATGTAATCTTGAGGTTATTATTTATGAATATCTGTCATGTCAGTAATTGCTACTTATTGTTGACTCCAATCATGTCCCTTTATTGCTGTGACACTTTGAAGTTTCCATGTGCATTTGTAGCTGTGTTCTTATAGTAAGTACTGGCGAGGAGAAAACCATTCCTACCCTTTTCCCAAACAGTACAGGAACAGCAATCCTCCTATTTGTGTGGTCCTGTATTGTATAGCTGGATAGTAGGATATGTGGTTGGGAATAAGTTCATTTATGACTCAGGAACTCATGGGAGAAGCTGACAGCACTATTTACTGTGCATGTTTGGATTGATATCTCTAGTGTGTGCTCTAGCCAATGCGTCTCTACTTCCAATCGGGTTGTGTTTCCTGATGTAGCTGTTGATACAGGATGTAAGGAGCTGATATAGATCTAAATTAGGGATGGCAATGGGGTGGTTGCTGGGGCGAGTTCAGTCTTAACCTGCAAAAACTCAACCTGTCCCGCCCTGCCAAGCAATTGTTTCAATTGTTTTTTTGTTTTCACCTGCCCTGCTGGACCCGCATAAACTTTCCTCAACTTTTTTGTCTTTTTGCATTTAGTTTTTATTTTATCCCGTGACAAGAGATCTTACTTTTTAAAATGGTTTTTGGCAACAAATTGTAGAAAACTTGATGGACTATGATTTGCAATCTTTGCCATATATACTGTAATTGTACTAATTAGCATTGAAATTAAGTTGCCATCTAATAATTATATACTGGAAATTGTAGTAATTAGCATTGAAATTAAGTTGCACTCTAATAATTATACACTGGAATATTCCACCTTGGTCAACTTTTCCTACTTTGTGTTACCACAAAATCTTATAATTTCTTTGGCTGCTAGTCACAGGACTAACGATTTTCACCTACAAGTGTTGTTTGAATAATATTTCCAAATAAGCTTTTGATAAGTTTTTGGATATTTATCGTTTTAAAAATTTTGCCCCAGGAAAAAAAAACTTCTGATAAGTGTCAGGCTAAACACCTTTTGGAAAGAACCATTCAACCATCTAAGTGACGAATCGACAGGATCTCCACAACCGCAACCCGCCTCGCCCCCGCATACATTTTGTTAAAAGATGTCTGAACCTCGCCCCGCCCGCACCCGCATTTCCCATAACCCTCCCCGCACCGCTCCATTGCCATACCTAACTAAATCTAACCAAAAAATTGACGGAATTTCAGTTTTATTGCCCATTCCCAGTTGTCAACTTTTGTTATCGGACATTATAACATATATGTTTACATCTTCCTGATCTAAATATCTCTCTATATATCCTGAGAACAGGTTACATATGTTTTACTTGTGTCCTTTGCTTATCCTCTGCTCTAGCAGCTGAAGATAAGAACAGATTCATGCTATAGCCATATTAGTATTCGTGGGAATAGACACCTACATTTGATGAATTTTTTACCCTTGAGGTTTTGGATTTCGAACTCCTATTATAATACTTGGTAGTTATTTTGATAAAACAGAAGAACCAAAGTCTCAAAGTGGAAAGAAATTAGTACGATAGAAGTGGCAAGTCAAGGTAATACATAAGCATGCATTTCAATGTGATAAAGAGTTAAAAATTGTAAAATAAACTAAACAATATGTCGTAAACCAACCAATCCAAGTTTATATTCATTTGGTTGTTCATTTTCAATGATAGTGGCATTATCAATGTTTGTCTAGATTAAATTAGGCATGAAAATGTCGAAAAACTCTACATATAAACAACTAACTACTCATGAGAAAAGAGTCATTATGAATCATGGATTTATGTTAATTTTTTTTCTCCAACCAATCAATATTCTCTAAGTGGCATGAACTTGGTATTTCGGGAGAAAACACATAAGCTAAGTTTATCAACATTAAACTAATAAGTAAGCTTAAAAATTATCTACTTTCAATATTTAAATGATTAAATTACTGAACAAATAACAAGTCAAAAGTCAACATTTTCTCTTATTATAGAAGCCACAGTTGAGCTCCTTCGGTCTGTTTGGCCGAGCTTCTTTTTTGCCAAAAATATTTTTTTGGCTAAAAGTGTTTTTTCCAAAAAATTGAGTGGCCAAGCTGAAGGAAAAAAAACAATTTTTGAGAAGCAGAAAAAAATAACTTATCTCCAAAAGTACTTTTATGAGAAACACTTTTGAGAAAAATACCATTAGAAGCATATTTTAAAAGTTTGGCCAAACACTAATTAATGTTCAAAAGTATTTTTTAAATTAATCACTCAAACACAAATTGTTTTTCACCAAAAATAATTTTTTTGAAAAGAACTTTTTTCAAAATAAACTCTTTAGAAGGTGGACCAAACGGGCTATAGTGTCATGCATTTGTATAGCTTTTCTAATCGGTGGGGCCGTTTGAATTTTCTTCTCATTCTAGCTCTTTTTATAGCATACCAACGCGAGTGGACACTCAATTGATTTTTACACCCTTTACAAATTAGTTTTTAGTTTTATAATTCTAATTTTTTTTTTACATGTAAGATATCTGTTTTTTTATACATAATAAATTTAAAAATATTATTTTCTTAAATTCAAAATTGTAAGCCCGTTTTCTTACTCTATTTCCCAAATGGGAATTTGCAGGGGTTTCTATTATAATAGCCACGTACACTGGACTACCTATTACAGCACATCATAGTAATAATGACCCTAGGAATTCAAGTTTGTGACAGCTTTCGAAAATTTTGTTTAGAAGTACAAAAACAATATGCAATATTTGCTAACAAGTTTTAATTGTTAATAGAATAATACATCAGAAAAAGTAAATAAAAAATGTACTCTCATGCCACAATAAATGACCATTTTATCTTTTTATTTTGGCCCAAAATAAGTATTCACAATTAATTTTATTTTTTCAAAATTTGCCCTTATTTACATATTTCAATGTGTCAAAGTAATAATTAATTAAGGTTAATTTAATAAATATTTTTTTTCTCTTGGAATTCGTATTTTCTTTATGAGTGTACCAAAGACAAAATGATCACTTAGGACCCGTTTGGCCATAGATTTTGCCAAAATAAATTTGGATTTTATTTGGCAAACACATGTTTGGTCATAGAATTTTCCTACATTTTGGCAAAATCCCAAAATCAGCATAAAAAAATAGCTTGTTTTGGGCCAAAATATCACTATTACATTTTTAAAAAAATTGGCCCAAACTTTTGTATTTTATAAAAGAGCCCATAATTTATTATGTTGTAACAATGTTGCTTCGTCTTCTCGGTCATCTGATAGTATATCATGTAGTTCATTATAAAAACGATAATTTTGTATCAAATTTATTTATGTTCAAGACTATGGTTTGCGATAATATAATGAATGTTATTGATAATGATATTGTTGGGTATTTGTGATAGTTTTTAGAACTTGTGGGTATAAGTCATGTTTCATGTTTTCCAAAATAAATTTGGAAAATATGTTTTGAAAACTGATGTCTAGACGCATTTTCATCTTCAAATCAAACTTCACCCAAATCAAATTTTTCATAACAAATTTGGGAATCTATGACCAAACGCTAGCTTATTATGGACCGGATGGATTAATAAACTAGAGCTAACCAACTTTACATAATAATGTAAATAAAAAAAAATGTAAAAATTATTTACCGAATCTAATGTAGAACAAAATATAAAAGTATTTTGCTTGATATTATAATAAACATACCAAGTGCAACAATTTTTAAAATATATAGCGATCATCTTTATTTTGTGGTTAAAAAAAGGAGAAAAGTAACCCAAAAACTTTTTAGAACACTTTCTTTAAAAAAAAAATAATTATTGCTAACTTAGTAACATGTTGAAACCATCACATTTACTGCACGTCAATCCTCAAAATTGAGAAGAGTTATAGAAAGATGGACGGTTAAAAAAACAATTCGAAATGGGTATCTCACTTTTACTGGCACCATATTCTGTACATTTAGTATTTATGTTTGATGATAATAAGTAATTCAAAATTGAGTTTATAAAATCTTATTTTGTAATGTTATACAATATATTATTCTTTTTATCACTGGTACTTAGAGTGAAAAAAATTATTCGAGTAATAGATACAATCACCCAAAATATGACGCTATATGAATTATGTGCAAATTTATGCAAAATAGAAAAAAGATTATTTTCTAATTATAAAAAATTAATACAACTTCAGCAACTGGTAACTAATATTCCAAGGGAGAAATTTTAAGGAATTGCAAAAATCAATCAAAAACTTGAAATACAATAAAAAGAAGAAGAATAATCATTTATTTAAAGAAAAATCTATCATATCTTCACTTTGTTGTACTTTAATTTTAAAAAGTAGTAATTACGGTACGTGATTTTCCATGAGAAATGATGAGTAAAATCTTTCGAAGAATATAATAGCTGAACCGTTTTTCAGCCAACTTTAATCACAAAGAAAAAGTCATTATTCAACGCCATTAGATATTAATTAAAAAATATTAAACTTTATAATATAAAATTATATAATAAAGAGGAAAAAGAAAAATATTTGTCTTTGCAATTTAAACCACAAGTGATGTTATCATCCTAATTTTGCAAGGAGGATTGACCAAAATCATTGTTCCCGCAAATGGACCAGACACATGAGTTACTTTCATTTAAGTCAACAACAACAACAACAACAACCCAGTATAATCCCACTAGTGGGTTGCTCTGATGGTAAGCACCCTCCACTTCCAACCAAGAGGTTGTGAGTTCGAGTCACCCCAAGAGCAAGGTGGGGAGTTCTTGGAGGGAAGGATGCCGAGGGTCATTTTGGAAACAGCCTCTCTACCCCAGGGTAGGGGTACATACTACCCAAGTCATTTTGTATATGTACCTAAGTCACTTCCCAATAATTTTCTTAGGTACATACTACTCTTTACCTTACTTATATATTGTGAATAAATATACAAAATATTAATTTTATATTAATAAATCCTTAACAAATACAACACGATATTATAAATAGTAACATAGCATGTGCAAGTACAAACGAGGCAAATTTATTCTTCGTATACACAAATAACAAAAAATTTAACTTTTTTAGATTACCTTATAAATATGGTAATCCTTTTGCTCCAATTTATATGATGATGTTTGACTTACATATTATTTAAGAAAGAAATTTAAAAAAATAAAACTTGTGGTTTAAAATATGTTATAGATATTTCTATGGCTTGAAATTATTTTATTAAAAGTAAAATAAAAACTTTAAATTTAAATTATTCTTAAATATAAAAAGATATCATTCTTTTTAAAACATACTAAATAAAGAAATGTGTTACATAAAACGAGACAGAGGGAATAAAAATTACTCCATCCGTTTCAATTTATGTGTTTATTTGACTGGATATAGAGTTTAAGAAAAAAGGAAAGACCAAATATACTCAATGCCCAAATACTCCAAATGAGCTCAAATTTGAAACATAACTTTCAAATATCATAAATAACAAATCTCAATCATCAAATTATCGAAATAACAATAAATTTAACATACCCATTTCGCATCTAGGAAGAAGAAGAAGAAACTCTAAGTACAAAGAAGAAGAAAACACCAGAGAAGAAGAGAAAAGTGTATCTATCTTAAGTTATCTAGAAATTGGGTATAAGTTAATTTTTTTAAAAGTGGTATAGATTCAATGGGTGACATAAAACTGGATGCCACATAAAACTTTTACCTTTGACTATAGTTGTTGGGCCCGGGCACAACTCCGGCTAATCGTAACTAGTTCAAGAATAAAGAGACAATATTAAACTAAGCTAACGTTTGGACGTAGATTTGATTGAATTGAAATTTTGTTGAAAAGTAATTTTTGAAAGTTGAAGTTGTGTTTGGACATACATTTTATTTGAAGAAAAGATGAAGTTTTGTGAGTGGAAGAAAAAGTTTTTAGCCAATTTTTGGGAACTTAAATATTTTTTAAATCTCTTTTCCCAAAACATGATCATATTTCATAAGCAAACAATGTTTTTAAAAATATTTTGAAAAAATAAAGCCAAAATTTATGGCCAAAAGAGAGTGATAGGCACCTCCGCATATTCCATTTTTGACTGAATTCTACTGATATTGCAACAAGTATGAGTATTTAAATAAAACCGTAAAGTATTGGAAGAGAAATGTACTATTACTTGGGAAATTTTGTTGTTTCTCAATACAAAAGGGAAAAGAAAAAAAGGGCAAAAGAAAAAGTATCAAAAAGAAATAATTGTTATGAAACAATAAAATAGAAGAAAAGTATTGCAGAGAAAAGTAGAGAGAATTCTTATTGATCAAGGATGAATTATAATGAAATAAAATCCCTTTATTTATAAGGAAAATGTGACTTAGCCATCAAGTTATAAACCCTAAAATCTCTCTAAAATATAGACATTCACCTTAAATATAATTATATTTATAACACTCTCCCTTGAATGTCTATTCAATAGATAATATGTCTCGTTAAAACCTTAACTAAAATAAAATCTAGTGGGAAAAAATTCTAGTGAAGGAAAAAGAGCATACATATCTAACAATACGCCTTTTTGTTGCCTCGTTAAAAACCTTGCAAGAAAAGCTGAGTGGGAAAAAACCTTGTAAGGAAAAAAGAGTACACCGCGTATTAACTCCCCTTTGTGAGAGTATCAATTCACATCTTTAAGGTTTCACATCCCGATCTTGTGCACCATCTTCAAAAGATCGTTGGTAAGATTTGATAAACAAATCGGTCATATTAACTTGAATGAATATGTTGCACCTTGAAATCATTATTCTTGAGAGATATGTCATGTCTTCATAAAATACTGCGGAATGATCTTTATCAATATCTCAATAGAGATTCTCACTATCATATTATCATACTTAAAGTTATAACAAGATACATGTGTACATAAATTGCACTTAGAATGTGGTACTTCAGGACCAAAAATTATATATGCTTTAAGCGATTTAAATCCTTCAGGGATTGTCTTAAGTTAAGTCATATAAATGGACTTTAGATTTACATCAAGTTTTCATGTCATGCTAGACATATAAGATTGATAAATGTGATTGCACACACCATTTATTTTATACTTTCAAGTGTTTGAACTGCATGTCCAAAACTATATGTCTCTCATATGAAATTAATTCTACTTCGAATTGTTTCTCCACACTTAAGATCCTCATATATATATATTTAGCGTTATCATAGATGTAATCGACGAACAATTTTGTAACGGTTCCAATCATCATTTTTCATAAAGACGTGACATAGAGATCTTTTCATTCATATTTTCAGGTACCTGAACCTCTCCTGAGATTTTTTTAGGTATTATGTCATATGATCTTCTAGATAACTTGCCTCCTTATTATAATTATTTTGATCATTTGTTCATCTTCTTTATCAAGAATTTTATTTGAAACTGATATGTTTATATGCTTTAAGCGTACCATACTTTGTCCTTCTAGGGCTTATTCTAATAGGAGCATTTGTAGTGAAAATATAGTTACTTTTTTTGGGTCAGCAAATGCGTCTGGCATGCTTTGCAATATACTGCAGATGAATTATCTTTTGATGAACTTCAAGTTCATATTATCTTATTCGAGGATCTAGATGTACAAATGATAATTCATTCCACATAACTTTTTCTCAATTGTTTATCCTGTCTCCCACTCATGTTAGAAAAACTAACTTGTTTCCTCAACTTTGAAAATCCATCTTTGTGTGTTATGGTATTAATCAAAATATACACCACACATCAATAATAATAATAATAATAATAATAATAATAATAATAATAGTAATAAAATGAAATTATTTGGCTCCTGACTATGAATCACTTGTAAGGGGAGAATGTAATATGCTTTCTTATATAACCTTTATCAAACTGATATAGATAATTTTTTCTTCATAAGCAATAATTTAACTATTAAATGGAGGCACTCAATAAATTATTTTGCTAAATGATGAACGCAAAACACACCCTTAAATTGTGCTCGCTAGTCAAAAATAGTATAGATTAATTATCGTCTTCACAGGGATTGGAATTAAACAGTGTTTGAATAATCTCCAGTTGATTACTATCCAGGAAAATTAATACTTGGTTGGATATCTATTACTATGATTAACTATTGAAGTTTAAGCAAATAACAATTGATCACTAAAAAGAACAAGTGAGCGCGAAGAAATATTTATGAAGAAAATAAGGGTAATTGACCAGATAGGTGCACGATAACTAACTCGGAATCCAATTCTTGAGTTAATTCACTCTATAATACGATTGATTCTTACGAATTCAACCGATTATCAAATTACACTTGAAGCTAATATTACTCTTTCGATTAAACACTAGTTTCAATAATTAACCCAATTGAGGCATGGTAAACAGTTGCAATAATAACAATGATGTGTATGATCAAAAGGGTAATTTCTCGCGAATATTCCCTATTTCTCATTCAATCAACAATTCAAGAGGCTCTTTTGATTACCTAATTGAATCATGAATTTAAACTAGAGCATAAGATGTACAAAAATTTAATATCAAACTTCTCTTTCGATTAAGCAAAATACTAAATAACTCCACAATACAAATCAAGCTCCATCAATTAATTCTAGCAAGTAGCAAGAATCGAATCCCTAGTCAAGCTATTGAAACACCATATCTATCAACACCCAAATGAAAATTACTCCATAACAATGGAGTAGGATATCTAAAATAAGTTTAAGAACAAATAACGCATCAATTCTAAAGATTTGATACAAACTCTCATATTGCACCGATTGTAGATTGAAATCTTGATGAATTTTTGAGTCTTCTCCCTTGGCGACTCTCCAATCTTCCCTCGGTCAAAAGATCCCGAAAAAGGGCATTTTTGGTGCCTTTAAACCGAAGTCCAAAACAACTCCCGGACGAAACTACCCTTAATTAGTGAAAATGAAAGATACTCTAAGGAATTTGGACTACCGCGCCGCAACATACGGCGCGCCTGTGGCGATTTCTAGAACATATTGAAAATACTATTTGTCACGACCCAAAAATTCAACTAGCCGTGATGGCACCTAACCCAACCCGTTAAGTAAGCAATTTACAAATATCCGATTCAATTAATATTTATCTGACTCTAATACACTTCCCAAGGACTGGTAGTACAAATCATGAGCTTCTAAGATTAGAATTTACAAAGCTGGTATAAAATAAATACATCATATGTTCGAAATGTACATAAACAGATTTTTATAAATCTAAGGCTACCATGAACAAGAGGCAGCTACGACTGGAACACAGGTACATCTTCAAATCCATCTTCCGTCGATCACAACAACATCAATATCCAATATTTGCATGCAATGTGCTGAAGTGTAGTATGAGTACAACCGACTCTATGTACTCAAATAAATAGCAATCCTAACTTAGGTTGAAAGTAGTGACGAGCTTGAACACAAGTCGGGGTCCAACACCAATAGCCAACAACAATTCATAACAACATAATGAAAGTAATAAAAGAAGTAGCTCAGAGATAAACTACTCAACTAGTTCACAATTACAGAAAAATAGACCTTCTTTTTAAATATATTAGTGAAAAGCCAAATCCTTTACCGAAATCACCAATTTATGAGTAAGTTTGAAAACTGTGGTTTTTTCCAAAAACTTTCAATAGGTAAATGTTTCATTTTTAGATGGCATGAGGAAAACATATCTCTATGCCTACATGTCAATGTATATGAGAAGTCATGAATAACGTGATATCGTACAACATGAGGAAAAATGCATCTTTATGCCTGTAAGTCAAGCGTGCATGTCAAATGCGATGCAACTCAGTGATAAACCATATGCATACTCTCGGAGAATCAATTCACTCAGCCCTACCAGTCACTCAGTCCTCCAAGTCACTCAGTCCTCACAGTCACTCAATCATACCAATCACTCGGCACTCACACTCGGCACTCGACACTCGCACTCAGTAGGTACATGCGCTCACTGGGGGTGTGTACAGACTCTGGAGGGGGCCCTTCAGCCCAAGCGCTATATCAAGCCAATCATGGCATCAATCAATAAAACATGTTGCATACTGCAACCCGATCCCATAAATATCCTCACCATCAGGCCCTCGGCCTCACTCAGTCATCAATCTCTCCAGTCTCTCGGGCTCATAATGTCATAAAAATCAGCCCAAAAATGATGATATGATTAATCAATAAATAGCAACAGAGACTGAGAGATGATATGAAATGAATGAACATGACTGAGTGTGAAGTTACAATTTAAACAAATAATTCGACAACAGAAATGACCTTAGTGGGTCCCAATAATACCAACATTTGCCTAAACATGATTTCTAATATGAGTCATAGCTCAGTTTCTCTAACACATAAAAATATATGAAAAATACAAGTCAATTGACTATAAAGCTCTACGGAATCAACCGAGTCTCAATTTCTACGGTGCACGCTCACACGCCCGCCACCTAGCATGTGCGTCACTTTCAAACAATTCACATAACACGTATAATCAGAGTTCATACCTTCAGCTCCAAGATTAGAGATGTTACTTACCTCGAACAAGCTGAATCCAATGTCGAGCAAACTAAATAATGCTCCAAAAATTCCATTATGCGCGTATCAACTTCCGAACAGCTCGAATCTAGTCACAATTAATTTGATTCAATAAACACAAATTATAGGAATTAATTCCATATCAAAATACTATTTTTTTTAAAAAAAATCAAAATTACACTAAATAATCGCATGTGACGTCTCGGAACCCGATAAAAGTTACAAAATATGAATGCCCATTCAAACTCGAGTAGCAATTTTACCAAATTTCGATATCAACTCGACCCTCAAATTCTCAAACTAAACCAAGAGGATTTTTTAAATTTTCCAACTTAATTCGCCAATTAAATGTTAAAAATAACCATGGATTCGGGTAATTTGATCAATATTGAGTTAAGAATACTTAACCCATTATTTTCCTTTAAAATATCCACAAAAATCGCCTCCTCCCGAGCTCCAATTCGTCAAAAATAGAAAATGAACAAACCCTCGATATTAAATATTTTTTTCCCAGTTGTTATGCCTCGTTTCATGTTCCAAACAACCCTAAAACTCTCTTTTTATGCCTCCAATGGATTCCTTATGAAATTTCAGTCAAGCTAGGCTTTTGAATCACCCAATTTGGCCTTAAAATGAGAGAGATATGACGTTTTGAATATTTAAATGAAGTCTAGAAATTTAAGGGATAAAAAGTGACATTTTCGTAATTATTTTGCACCAGAAAATCAGCAACGAAAGAATTTTCGTTTTAGCACCCAAAACTCATTCGGAACTTTTCAGACACAAACCATATATGCATTTCAATCATAACACACGCTACAAACCTGCTCGCGCACTCAAAACACCGAAAAGAGGTCATCTTGACCCGATATTGACCATGGTCAAACTCCAAATCCTTAACTTAACTAGTTTCTCAACCAATGATTCAAAACACACCCCGAGCCCCTCGGGACCCCATTCAATCATACCAACAAGTCTTAAAATACGATACGAACTTAGTCGAAACCTCAAATCATATCAAGCAACGCTAAAACCACGAATCATACCCCAATTCAAGCTTAACGAAACTAAGAAATTTTAACTTCTACATTCGATGCCGAAACATATCATATGAAGTCCGATTGACCTCAAATTTTGTACAAAAGTCATAAATGACATAAAAAACCTATGCAAATTTTTAGAACTGGATCCGACCCCGATATCAAATGTCAACTCCCCGGTCAAACCTCCAAACTTAAATTTCTATTTTAGCCATTTCAAGCCTAATTTAACTACGAACTTTCAAATAATTTTTTGAACACGCTCCTAAGTCCAAAATCACCATACGAAGCTATTGAAATCATCAAAACTCTGTTCCGAGGTCAAATTCACAAAATTCAAACTTGGTCAACTCTTCCAACTTAAAGCTTCATAGTTGAGAATCGTTCTTCCAAATTAATTTCGAATAACCTGAAAATCAAAACTGACGATTCACACAAGTTATAATACATCATACGAAGCTACTCATGCCCTCAACACCGAACGAAGTGCAAATTCTCAAAATGACCGGTCAGGTCATTACATAATTCTAGGCATATTTTGCACTGCCATGCCGCGCCTCGCGACGTCCCATGCGACACGACAATTCATTTTTCTTAGAGTAAATTTGTTTCTCTAGTTTTTGACATCCGGACTTGGTCTTCGACCCCCGAATGTGATCCCGGCTTAATTATTTGGGCTTCTACTCAGACTTCAAAGCTCCAAATAGCTCGGATTGGCTCCATCATAGCTACATATCTCGGAATCACCCCTATAAGGTATAAAATACCCAATAAGTGTAAAAACACTACAATTTAAATTTTAATACAAGTAAAATATAGTAATTTGAGTACAATACTACATCTAAAATACGAGTTTCTAGTCTACCATCAACACCACACACTTAAACCATTGCTCGTCCTGACTATCTCCTTGAATCATTCCCAAGATTCAAAAACTATTTGTCTCCTTCTGGCAGAAATTATGAATTTCCCTTATGAACATTCCTGTTTTTGCAGCCAAAAAATATTTGTCAAGAAACTTCTTGGTCATATCTTCCCATGTCCTTATAGAACCTGCGAGTAAGCTACGAAGCCATTGCTTCACATCATCTTTCAGTGACAAAGGAAATGCCCTTAAGTAGATAACATCATTTGATGCTCCATTGTATTGGAAGGTGTTCATGATATCGTTGAAGTGCATCAAGTGAGTATTAGGATCTTCGTTCATCTTCCCTCTGAAAGTGCAATTATTTTGGATAGTTTAAAGCAAGCCTTGCTTCAATTCGAAGTTGTTTTATGATATATGTGTAGGTCTGACACTTGACATTCCTTGATTATATACAGGCCTAACATAGTCACCCAATGATCTTCCCAGTCGGGGTACTGAATTCTCGAACTAGTGTTGGACCAAAGGTCGGTTTATATTGAACCTTCGACCCCCATTTAGTTTGACTATTTCATCAGCAATCCTCCGTACAACTTCTTGTTGTGCTGCTTCCCTTGCAGCTAAGTTTACTCATTCATTGTCCTCATTTTTCATGGTTCCTTGAGTTGAAGTTTGTCCCAATGATTTTTCTGTTAATTATCTTTCCCTTCTCAGATGTCGCACGTGTGTTTCCAATTCTAGTTCATATGGAATCACTTCCCTTGAAGAGGATCGAGTCATACACCAAAGAAATCAAAATTTGAACCATGCGCGCAGGTGAGAAAAAATGTGAATACACTAAAGTAAAAATTCATACTACAAATTATTTTAACATTATCGATTGCCAATCCCCGGCAACAAAGCCAAAATTTGACGAGCGCAAAACACACCCTTAAATTGTGCTCGATAGTCAAAAATAGTATAGATTAATTACCGTCTCCACAGGGATTGAAATTAAACAGTGTTTGAATAATCTCCAGTTGATTACTATCCAGAAAAATTAACATTTGGTTGGATAACTATTACTACGATTAACTATTGAAGTTTAAGCAAATAACAATTGATCACTAAAAAGAGCAAGTGAGCATAAAGAAATATTTATGAGGAAAATAAAGGTAATTGACTAGATAGGTGCACGGAAACTGACTCGGGATCCAATTCTTGAGTTAATTCACTCTATAATACGATCGATTCTTACGAATTCAACCGATTATCATATTACACTTGAAGCTAATATTCCTCTTTCGATTAAATACTAGTTTCAGTAATTAACCCAATTGAAGCATGGTAAACAGTTGCAATAATAAAAATGATGTGTATGATCAAAAAGGTAATTTCTCACGAATATTCCCTATTTCTCGTTCAATTAACAATTCAAGAGGCTCCTTCTATTACCTAATTGAATCATGAATTTAAACTAGAGCATAAGATGTGCATGAATTTAATATCAAACTTCTCTTTCGATTACGCAAAATACCAAATAACTCCACAATACAAATCAAGCTCAATCAATTAATTCTAGCAAGTATCAAGAATCGAATCCCTAGTCAAGCTATTGAAACACTATATCTATCAACACCCAAATGGAAATTACTCCATAACAATGGAGTAGGATATCTCAAACAAGTTTAAGAACAAAGAAAACATCAATTTTAAAGATTTGATACAAACTCTCGTATTGTACCGATTGTAGATTGAAATCTTGATGATTTTATGAGTCTTCTCCCTTGGTGGCTCTCCAATCTTCCCTCGATCAAAAGATCCTGAAAAAGGGTATTTTTGGTGCCTTTAGACCGAAGTCCAAAATAACCCCCGGACGAAACTACCCTTAAGTAGCGGAAATAAAAGATACTCTGAATTTGGACTACAACGTCGCATGTCGCGCCGCAACATGCGGCGCGCCTGTGGCGATTTCCAGAACACATTGAAAATACTATTATAGGCATATTTTGTACTGCTGCGCCGCTCTTCGCGGCGCGGCAATATATTTTTCTTATAGTGAATTTATTTCTCTAGTTTTTGACACCGGACTTGGTCTTCGACCCCTGAACGTGATCCCGACTTAATTACTTGGGCTTTACTCAGATTTCAAAGCTCCAAATAGCTCGGATTGGCTCCATCATAGGTACTACATAACTCGAAACCACCCTTATAAGGCATAAAATACACAATAAGTGCAAAAACACTATCAATTAAAGGTTCAACACAAGTAAAATACAGTAATTTGAGTGTAATACTATAGCTAAAACACGAGTTTCTAGCCTACCATCACTAAACCAATTGTAATGTAAACCAACTTACCAAGATGAATTGTCTTTAATAGAAAATCTGGAAATTATACTCGAAAATAAATTTTTTTGAGCAAGTTACCTCGCAAATACCAGGTTGCGGGTTAATAATAATCACACATGTAACCATATCATAAATGCATCTTATGTGGTATACATGACAGATGAATGAGCCCATATTCACCTTTGATATTTCCAGTATTTATGGGATTCAATCCCAATTTTAGTTGGTCTATTAATTAGTGAGAACAAACAACGTAAGAGAATTCGTAAAGAACTTTTTAGTTCTTTAATATTTACCCATGTGAATTCAGTTTTATTTTTGCACATTATACTTAAATTAACATGGCTAAATTAATTATGCCAACTGGGTAAATTATCAAATATTGATAAACTTCAGGTTTACATTATGACGTGTGCAATTATCAATAAACTCCAAGTTTATTATGATATAGGTTTTTATATCAATAAAATTCTATTTTATTGTTACATACTTTTATTTGTGTAGTACAAACTGGAGAATAAAGCGGGTAACTTTTCAAATACATATTACCCCGCTATAAGTTGCATTAATAGAAGATATTAAATCTTTTCTTTATTTATAGTGTCAATATAACCAACCGCTTTCGCGAATACATTAGAAACTCAATAAGTTTCTTTGGGACTTACTACAACACAATACCTTATTGATAATCAATTTTATTTCTCCAACATAGTATAATTGGCTCTTCCAGAGCTCTCAATTCATTTTGTACTACCATATATTCATCAACATCCATATGGTGAATATCTCTTTTAAAGAGAAAGTTATACCATTATGGTCATGGTCAAAACTACATGCAAGATCTTTTTCTTGCATTAATGTTGTACTTTAATAATTATATTGCCAAAATATTTTGGCATAATCACAATACGTGACCAATGACCATTCATGCTACAATAATGAAATTATTTTCTTATTTCATCTCAAACCTTCTTCTAGAGGTGAGTGTAATATATTCACTACCACTAGCACGTTTATATTCTTTCAAGAATAAATATGTATTCATAAATCACATGTTGTCACATTCACGCCATGAACGGACCATAATTATCTATATGCGCTTTAGAAAATCTCATGTCAAATCGATGACAAATATTACTTTCACAGTGTGAAGGATTATTTTGAGAATCCTTATTGTTCTCATTACCATAATGATGGCGATTATAATTTCGTCTATTGCCATGTCCACATCCATTGATACCTTCACGATAATAATTTTATCTTCTTTCAGACTTATTACATATTGCAACCACATTCTCTTAAGAGAACGAGAATGAAGCAAATTCGATGGGAGGAGTTTTCACTTCCTGTGCTCATAATCATACATGGATTTGATCATGGCAAGACATAGAAATTTTATCATTTCGGGTAGTTATAATTTCTCACAAACTCTATTAAAGTTATAATCAAAATTTATTATTTTTGCTTATATTTAAAATCAAATTATAGAATTTTAAAAATTTAGAAGAGAAAAATAAGGTAAAATACTTACCTTAAATCCGGAATTTATTCATGAAGAAAGTTCATGGATCAATTGACAATCATTGTGCTCAATATTATGTAGAAGTTGAGCATCATGCATGTATCCCAAAGCCTGACCTCTACTCAATTGGTTAGAGTCTTGTATTGTGTTATGAAACAACAACATTGCAGAGAAAAGTAGAGGGATAATTCTTATGGGTGAATTACAATAAAATAGAACTCCTCTATTTATAAGGAAAAAGTAATTTAGCCACTAAATAACAAACCCTAAAATCTAACTAAAATATAGACATTCATAATCCTATTTATAACAATAATGTATTAATAGGGAATAAAGAAAAGAAGAGAAAAAGCTGAAAAGAAACAAGCCTGTACCAGCTAAATTTAGAGAGTACGAAACTACTAGGAAAGGTCGAAATGACAATCTTGTCAAAAAGCTTTACTACTTTTATTTTATTTTTTAAAAAAAACTTTTATCCAAATATAAAAACATTTTCTAGAAAAGTCCAACTATTTTTCGTCACCAGGCAAATTCTCATCACATATTAAAATCAAACTAATAAAGACAAAAAACCAAAACCTCTACATAGAGAGCAGCTATATATATGTCAATGGGGGTGGTAACAGAATTGAAAGTTTAAGCTTTGAATTGTGGGGTGTGGTGAAAAAATGGAGGGAGAAGAAGTAAAGAATGAAAACAAGACGCCATTGTTAGAAGGGTGGAAGCTTAGTGGAAGTGGACGGCGGAGCAGCCACCGGATAAGTCGCCGGAATTCTGTAACATCTCTGAGGGGTGATTTCTTGGCAAGATTACCTGAAAAGGTCAAGTCTTGTGTTAATGATAATGGTGATGTTGAATCTTGCTCCAATATTGACCTTTCCAAATCCTCTTGCTTAACTAAAGGTTCTCTCTTTCTCCTCCCTCAATTACACTTTTGCTTATAAAAGAAAGGGCAGCCAATGCACTAAGTTGACGCTATGCGCGGGTCCGGGAAGGGCCGGATCACAAGTTTTATTGTGCTCAGTCTTACATGCATTTCTGCGAGAGTTGTTTCCGCGGCCTGAACCCGTGACCAGCATGTGTCAATAAGTTTACCAGTTACGCCGAGCTACCTTTACCCTTTTGCTTGTCAAGAGTCAATTTTAAAGAGAAAAAAAACGAGTCATTTTTGCTAACTTTTGGAATTAAATTGAACTAGATTATATCATCTTTAATATCAAAGTGAAAGAACACAATGTTAGTAAAAGTTTCTTAGTTTGAGTCTTTAGAAAGAAAAGTGCCAAACTTCTGTTACAGAGAGGGACTGGTTTTCTGTTTTTTTTTTTCCTTTCTTTTTTCTTTCTTTGATATTTTGTGTATATCAAGCAGCTAGCATGTATATTGTTTTGTCTATCTGTTGTGTTTATTGGAGAAGGTATGAGGAGATTGGGAATATATGTTGTGTTGAAATTGCTGTCTAAGCTACTACTTCCTAGCACATTTCAAGTATATGGACTAGCATAAAGTATACATGTGTTCTATAGGTGAAGGAAGTAGAGAAGACCTTGTGAAATTGATCGGGTCATTTTCTGTTTTGTTTCATTTATTTTGGTTTTTTGGGTTGCAATTTTTTGTGGAATAGGCTTTTTGTCTTAATTGTTTGTGGTAATGGTTGAGCATGCATTTTCATAGTCCACATGACAATGTTTTAGCACGATTAAGGACACTAGTCGACTAGTCTTCAGTGTGGCTGAAACTTGCAATTTTGTTTACAAGTTGTTATTGAAGGGTGGGGAAACATTATGTTATGTGGTAGAGATAATGCGATGATGAAATTTAGTGGAAGATGCTGATCCTAGGCTAAATTTGGTGTTTTGACCATGTTCCATTAGATCTTAAGGACTCTCAAAACCTGTATTGGTGTTTGGCTACACCTCTCGTCCCATTCCCTTTCCTCCTTTAGTATCAAACTTGAGTGCGTGGTTGGAAATAGAGATTATAAGTCTTGATGATATGTAGGTATATCAAGAACAACTGCTTGATACAATTCTTTTTGTTATTCCTTGCACATTAACTTCATTAAGACTCTGAAGGGTTTGAAAGGATATCAAATTGCACCCCGCCTACAATGAAGCTAGCTAGTTTCCCTTTCTTTGTTGAATTGTTCATTCCCTCTTCCATTTTTTTTATTTTTTTTATTTTTTTACCATAGGAGAAAAGGACTACTATGAAAAACAATTTGAGACATTGAAGTCATTTGAAGAAGTTGATTCCATTGTGGCATCTAACTGCATTGATGCTGAGGATCTTGAAGAACAAGCTCAACATGAGAGGGCGATGAAGATCTCCAATTACGCAAATGTTTTATTGCTAGCTCTTAAGGTAATAACAATTACATACTTATAGTGGCGGACCTAAGTACAATGAAGGGGGTTCAATTAAATCCCCTTCGTAAAACAATTGCTCTGTAAAAATATGATAAAACAATTTTTTTATATATATTAGTTTTTGATTCTTGACATAACGGGAAGTTTTAAATTTAATGGTAAAGGGGGCTCAAAAATTGCAATAGGTCACAAGTACGAATCCTAGGTGGCAAGTTTTGAACCCCCTTTACCATTAAATTTAAAACTTTCCTTATGTCAAACAGATTCGAGCACTTGTATATATATACAAAAAGTTTTTATCCAATATGTACAGAGCAATTTCTTGAAGAAGGGGATTCAATTGAACTTAGGTTCGCCAGTACTTGCACTACAGAGGAAATTAGTTTGGCAAAGATGGTGGTTATGCAATTTCATATAATGACTCGGGCAACACATTTTGCACCTTGGATATCAATGCCAGTAGTAGTGTGATGTTTTATGCATTTTTTCTGTAATGGCAGTAGTAACTATCTTGCAACTTGCAGATCTATGCCACAGTGAAGAGTGGTTCCCTGGCTATTGCTGCATCTACATTGGATTCCTTACTAGATCTCATGGCTGGTGGCATACTATGGCTGACTCACCTATCAATGAAAAATATCAACATCTACAAATATCCTATAGGGAAGTTGCGAGTGCAGCCAGTAGGAATCATTATATTTGCTGCTGTTATGGCTACACTTGGTATGTGATCTCCTTTGACATGCTAACCATTTCATTTAGAATCTATTGAGTCGTTACATTTGTTGGGGTAGCTATGTCAAGAAAAGTATCCGTGAGAACTCTATTGAGCACCCAAGGGTGTGGCCTAGTGGTCAATGAAGTGGGTAAGAACCATGAGGTCTCAGGTTCAAATCCCAGCGGAGGCAAATACTAGGTGATTTCTTCCCATCTATCCAAGCCTTGGTGGATAGAGTTACCTGGTACCTGTTGCTGGTGGGAGGTGGCAGGTATCCCGTGGAATTAGTCGAGGTGCGCGCACCACGGTTAAAAAAAAAAAAAAAAAAAAAAATCTCTATTGATATTGTGCTCAAGTTCTGTCCATTTTAGGCTTTCAGGTGTTGATTCAGGCTGTAGAACAACTAGTTGAAAATAAATCTCCCGAAAAGATGACCTCGGATGAGCTTGTCTGGTTGTATGCTATCATGATAACAGCCACAGTGGTAAAACTTACCCTTTGGCTCTACTGCAGAAGCTCAGGAAACTACATTGTCCGTGCCTATGCAAAGGTGTGTTTAGTATCTTTGCTTTCTGGCTTTAACATCCTTATGGTGATTCTCTACTTGTCTAAATTGAAGATATCTTTGTCAGGATCACTATTTTGACGTGGTAACTAATGTAGTGGGATTGGTAGCAGCTGTCCTTGGTGACAAGTTCTACTGGTGGATCGATCCCGTTGGCGCCCTTATCCTTGCAATTTATACAATCTCCAACTGGTCAGGAACTGTTTTAGAGAACGCAGGTAATTCTTGTTTCTTTCAACACGGTGGTTTTCTGGTTATTCGGGACACGGATATTAGTTATTTAATGGCGAGAGTCAAAAAAGAAAAAAAAATTGGTGATGAGGGCTGGCTTCTGCTTCCCTTCTCACCTGAAGGAACATCACTTCATCATAGTGAATCAGAGTCATGAAAAATTCTTTTCTTTCTGTATATATCTTGTATAAGTGGTTTTTCTAAATCAAATCCATAAACTATTACTTTCAATAAAAAAGGAAATATCACCAAATGATAGTGAGTGCGCAAAATTTTGTGCTGGCTACAAAATCCAATTGTTTGATAGCCCAATTGAGATGTTGGAGCTCGAATTTACTAAAGAAGTTCGTTCTACTTTTAAAATGTTGTTATGGACCGAAGAATGTCCGATGCTAACCTGAACAAGGTTTTCTCATGTAGCGTCATTGGTGGGACAGTCAGCGCCTCCCGAGTATTTGCAAAAGTTAACATATCTTGTTATAAGACACCCCCAAGTGAAGCGCATTGATACAGTTCGGGCATACACATTTGGTGTTTTGTACTTTGTAGAGGTCGGTATCTTGAAAATCTCTAATAGCATAATGGTTTTTCTGTCAATCATTTTAAAAGTAGTCTGCTTCTCTCAACACAGGTTGATATTGAACTTCCAGAAGATTTGCCTTTGAAAGAAGCACATACTATTGGAGAAACTCTACAAATAAAGCTCGAGAAACTCCCTGACGTTGAACGAGCATTCGTTCATCTCGATTTTGAATGTGAACACAAACCAGAGCATTCTGTCCTCAGCAGGCTACCAAACACTGAACCTTAGCATTTACAGTTATGTACAGAGAGATGTGGATATACAGAGGAGAGTTGCAATTACATTCTTTTCCGCTTCAGTTACTGTAGACACAAACATTTAACTGGTGGTCTTAAGTGTATATTCATATGATTCAGCACAGTGGATTCTTGAAAGAGATATAGTGAACTTGATTTTAATTCCAGTGTGAAAAGTACTTGTGTCATTTTTATAAGGTTGCAGGTTCACCCCTTTTGGAAATCTTGGAGATCCTTTTGTAATAGTATTTAGAGTTTTTATCATTTCCAAAGTAGAAATTTGGCATTAAATTATATGTCAAGATTAAAGGTCCTGAGCTTAAGATCTCTCAGTGTACTGGCACTTGTATTTACAGTTAATTGAACTATGTTTGCCATTGTATTCCCAGCTAATACAAATTTGAAATATAAAGCATTTTAAGATTTTCAAACAGGGAATTTCTAAGATTAACCGAAATGGGATATTGCTGAGAATTTGGTCGGGGAATTATCACTTTTAGCCCGCGCCAGAAGAAAAAGTGTATAGAATTTGTATAATTTTTTTTTTTGTGTATATATATATATATATATATATATACATACATACATACAAAAAATATACAAAATTTTATATATTTTTTCTGCTATTATTTTTACTGCGGCTATATACGTGGGGATTTTTCTGGGGATTATTACCTGCAAGTAAAAGAAAAAATCCGTATGTAAATTACCTGGGGTTTTTAATCCGTATGTAAATTACTTGCGAATTTTTTCGTAGGAAATTCTAAAAATTCACATGAAAGTTTTGGTATGAAAGTTGGGAGTTCCCTTGCGGATTTTCATAGGAAAATATCTGCAAGTAAATCCCCATCAAAATTTCCAAATAAATCTATAAAACTTTTAGGCAAAAAATTAAAATTACTGCCATGGTATTTTTATTATTAAAATTATTTTTATAAAGATTACTCTCTACATATATTATATTTGGTATTTGGATATACGCTTCTCACACATATACGACACCACAACATGAAATTTATATTCCTTGAATACCACTAATTTCTTTTTATATAAATATTATATTAATTAACAAGAATTCTTGTATATCGTAATTGGTAAGAATTATTTCGTTAATCCTAACAATTTATACAAGATCAAGTTATTTTAATATGCTAGAAGTTAATCAAGAGATGATGTTAGAAAGTAAAATCATATGGTCACTTGAAATTAAGTTTCAATCCTAACATTTACAAACTAATATCATTTTAACACACTACAATTAAATTTTATCATTTTAAATACATGTGAAAAAATAACATACATAAGATAAAAAGTTAATAAAAAGTTAGCTATATTTTTTATAAATATAATATAATTTTTCTCTGCTTAAAAATTAAACTTAAATTATGCACTTATGCATAATTTAGTATATTTTCTAATGATATTAACTAAAATATGTGAGACATGGCCGTATCTTAGTTTTGTTATATCCTTTTATATCAACCATCTTAAAATTTTAGTTCTTGATATAACTAGATTTATGCTAATGATATTGTTATTGAAGTTGTTGAAAAAGTGATGACCGACTATATTATGATTAATGATTTGTAATATTCAATCCGAACATGTATATATCATTAAGTTTTATACAGAGTCAGTAATTTAACTATTTTTACTTATACAATCGAAAAAATATAATAGATAAAATTAACACCTAAGGATGTGTTTTCCATATCAAGTTTTTGTATTTTTTAGAAGAAAAAAAATATTTTTAAATAAAAATGATAATATTTTCTTAAAACTTTAAATAATATTTTAAAATATTTATAGAAATTCAAATTTAAATATCTTACTATAAAATCCTCAGGTAAATTTTCAAGTATTATATATTCAACTAAAGCAGCAACAATAACATTTCTATCTAAATCCTAAGAACAAATCCTCAATCAAAATTTTAGATAAATTTTTAGGTAAGAAAATTCCCAGCTATATCACCAAGAACAAGTTTCTAGCAAATAATAATAAAATTTGCATGTAATTCTCCAAAATAAGCAAATCCCTAAGAATTATTTTTAAAACTAAATATACAACAACAAAATCTCTAGGTAATTTTTCAAGTAAGAAAATTCCCAAGTAAATCTCCAAAAAAAAAATTTCAGCTACATTCGTATCAACAACATCCCTAGGTAATTTCTCAGCTAAGACAATCCCCTAAAAGAATCTCAAGCTAAATTCACAATAATAATATCCCCAGTTAATTCTTCAAATAAGCAGATCCTCAGGTAAATTCCCAAGAAAACATCCCCAAGTAAATTCGCAGGTATCGCTACCTGGGATTTTTCCTACGGAGTATCATAGGAATTTTTTTCTATTTTTTTGTTTAATTACCTGCGAATATTTATGCGAAAATGTACTTGCGGATTAATTTTCCCGGTAATTTCCTAGAAAATACTTTGGCTCTTTATGGCGCCAAAGTTACATACGTATTTTCTTGGGAAAATATTTTTCGCAAGTAAAATATTCTAAATTTAGAAATTTTAATTTTTTTTTATGAAAATCCGCATGTATTATCTGCAAATAAAATTCCCAGGTAAAATCCTCATGTAATTAACACTTTTCTTATATTTCCAATTTGGTTGTTGCTGATATATTATAGTACCTTCTTTTTCCTGAGGGAATTTATCATATATAACATGAGATCAAGGGCGGAGCTAGAGGGACAGAAGAGAGTTAATTCGAACTCATTCCGCCGAAAAATTATATTGTATGTAAATCTATATAAACCTTCTTTTCCTGTTCTTTATTCCCATTCATACTTGTTGAATACAAACCATGAAGCAAGATAAGAAAAATCAAGAAACTTGCATTAATTCTACATTTCTAATTTATTCCTAATAAAATTTGCTTTGTACTAAATCCTAGAAGTAAGTCTGACTACTGAAGGTGTCATCAGAGGACCACCATCATCTTCTTTTTTACCCTCAACAGCTGCTGCTACCTTTTCTTTTTCTTCACTTTCTTTTTTCTGTTTCATCTTCTTCACCCTTCTTCCTTAACCTGCTCAAGGACAAAGGAATAATAAAAAGTTAAAAAAATTAGCTTTAGTCAGGTTGCAAGCATTAACAACAAGTGTCGAAAGACAAGTATTATCGGAGGCGACACAAATCCAGGATACGTAACGGCCAGCAAAGATGAATTCAAGATTTAAACAATATAGGTATAAATGTAAATGTGAATTCTATCGCCATTTCATTTCATTTGATTGACATAGTTTCAAATCTATTATTTGTACTTATTTAGTAAATTATTTTAATATATACACAAGGCCTGGGCCAAAGTATGAACTTATAACTAACGCCTTGCTCCAAGTAATGGGCAGTGACTTGAAAATTAAGGTAAGTAACCATGTAAAAATATTTAAATAAATTTAACCCAACTAGCCGCCCATCCAAACACTTAAACTAAAAATAGCCGGTGGAGGTATAATATATACAGAATTTATGTATTATATGTGTATAATTATGTATAATCAATGTATAATCTATGTATATAGATAGTGATTTTGTATGATAATGAATTTGCTATTTGAAACGTTTTTGGCTTTATTGCTTTAAATTTATGTAACGTCTCTTATTTGGAAATGTTTATTAACTTTGATAACATTACTTTAATATGCTACGTTACATTCTTGAAAATCAGATGTCCAATTTGGACTATATATAAGTATATGTTTGTGTTCATTTTAAAAAGTGAACAAAGTAAAAGCTTTCTACTATTGGGCTATAGTTTATCTTTGTTAATCTTTGTTAATCTTGGTTAATCTTTGTTATCACGGTGTGAGCGAAATATTATTAAGGACAGTGTTCTTGACACGCCTCAAGCTAAACCTTTAATTCTCGATAATCATCCAATAATCCGTTGAAAAAACTTTCTTGAAGATTTACAATTGCAAGGTCGTACATTAGAATATATATTATCCAAAATCTATTCTACTTTTTACCAAATTAAAGAGAGAGTTATTAATGTGAATAAAAGAAGAGTTTGTCAAACATGATATATAATTATAAATAGAAAATAAATTAAATTAACTTTGTCGTTATGTCGTACCCTTACCTCTGAACTATTCACTTTTAGTGCATATTCTGGTGAATAAAGCCCTAACTGACCTTTGTCCATTTTGCTAGTCATCTTCCTTGGCATCAAAATTGAAGCAATTAGGAAAAACAGAACATTTGAATAATAACTCTATATATCTCTTTTTCACGTAGTTATGTTTCAGTAAGTGTTAATTAAATGATACGTTTAAACAAAGAGGATCTTTTACACATAATTCTTATGATTAAGACTACTAAATATTCTTCATTAGAGATGCAAAAACTTTCACACACACATATAACATGAGAAGAAGGTAGTAGATTTTGAATTTAAAGATTGAAGAATAACATCTCATTGCTAGGTATCCTTTCTACATTAGCTTTTCTGGATCTTTTTGATATTAAATGAAAAAAGGAAAGAAAGTCGAATACATCATTTTAGAATATCCCACTAGGAAAAAGCATATTTAGATATTGTTAATAAGTTTGAAAATTTCTGGACTTCAAAGAGAAAAAAAAGTAGTACGAAGTATCTCGTGTTCACGCAGTATCCGAAGAAATGTCGGAGTTAAGGGATGTGATGTAAGAAAGTATCTCGTGTTCACGCAGGATCCGAAAAAATGTCAGACCACAAGGGTGTGATGTAAGCTGACTACCTACCATGATGCAAGAGTTAGTGACTAATTTCACGACTTAACTCGTGACGTATATACAAAGACAACTATATCGTTGATCTAAAACTTCCCAAGACTATATATAAATAAGAACTTTCTTCAAATTTTGAGTAAGCTTACCATGTTCTTGTTTTGATCATCTGACTTTTGTTGGTAACTAGTATTTACTTTAACAGCATAGTCTGGTGAGTACAACTTCAGCTGACCTTCTTTATCTGTTGATGCTGATTTTGGAGGATTCCCTTTGTGGATTTTGCTATTAGTAGTCATCTTGACAACTGAATGAAAAAATAAATCAAATGATTGCAAAAAAGAACCAAAAAATGATTAGTGTCAAATATATAGAGAAAAAACAGGAAAATAATTATTTCAATAGTGGTTTGAAAAGCGGTGCAAATGAATGGAACTCCTGGCCATCATTGCTAGGTGTCTATTGCCTTTGTTCGCCATTTGTAGATATGTGGCAGTTTACGAAGAACTGAAACTTGCACTAATTTTATATACTAATATCTAGAACTAGAAATAGTTCCTTAAAAGATAAATTTTTCTAGAGTTTTAACTTCTATATAAGTGAAACTTCTTGCTACTGTTGTGGAGTTTTACTTCTAGAAGCTGAAACTCCATAATATTGGCTATTTTTCAAAGATAGAATCGAAAAGGGGTAAAGTATACAAATTGTCGATAGTCATGAAATCTTATACCTATTTATCCCATTGGAAAAACTTCAAGTTTAACGAGTGTTGTCTCTTATGCCTCATGAGCAACACTTTTAATTTTTGACCTTAAAATTCTCCCCATAAAATAAGTAGGAGTCAAAAGTTAAAAGACCATCCCAAAAAACAATTTCTATGTTATTCATGGAGCAATTGCACAAATAGTCATTCTCAGGGATACTATTTAGAGATTAGCCAGTACTTATTTTGTCCTGAAATTTTAAACTAAAAAACTTAACTTCAAAACAATTCAGGATATTTTTACCCTAAAAAATTGAACTGAAAAACTGAAATTCAGAACACACGGGATAATTGATAAATAACAGCCCTTTAAAGTGGCTATTTGGTGTCATTTCTACGTTATCATGGACCATGTAACTATTGGGCCTCATATTACAAATATACCAGCTTGGCCCATGGGCCTTCTGCTAACACTATCGCTATGCCCAGCTCAAGAATAACTTGGCGCGAAATCTGACATGGCATACGAGACACGTCATCATCCACCTCACCATTCCCGCCAAAATCATCTACCTATAAAAAATTTTCATCCTTCTCTGTTTCTCTTTCCGCCTCCCATCATCAATGGAGTTCATGGAATCTTCACCGTCGGATCGCAAATTATCTCCGGCGAATTCAGTTTCCGGTAAAAAATACGCCGGTGTACTAGCTCCTGTGCTGGACCAATGGAGCACCAAAACACCAGAGAAACCGATAAATCCTCCTTTCAATGTCCAAAAACGCAGCGCCCGCTCCCTAGTCTCGTTGAAAGACGTCAGAGAAGCAGCTCAGAAGCTACTAAAACCAGTCCCAATCCGTCGCGAGCTGCTTTATGACCCGTTATTAAGCTCCGATGAGCAGAAATGTTCGTCGGTATCTGAATCGCCAGTGGCTGAACAAAAGAAGCGTGTAAATTCAGTAATTCTGCCGGAAAAGTGAGTGCTTTTCGGATTCTTCGTTTCCAATAGTGCTTTTCACAAGTTATTTTCGCTTGATTTTGATTAACTTTTAGAGTAAAATTTAATTTGAATAAATTTATAATTTGAAGAAATAATAAGATATTGATTTGAATAATTTTTATTACTCTCAAAATTAATAATACTTCATCGATCTGGAAAATTTGTTGTGATCAACGCATCTAATTTCAGTGTGTTCAGATATGGAGTTATTAATGTATTTTCAAATAAAAATTGTATATTTAAAAATTACGTTTAAGCACTATAAATTAGAAGTTTAAAGTTAAACATAATTTTATAAATGTTTGAGAAAATATACTAGTAAAAGTTAGATTGTTTGATTTTTCAAATGGTAATAGTTTCACTATCTTTTAACAAAGGAGTAAATTTTGGTCAAATTATAGAACATATGGCTTTTGAAAAGCCAAAAGTAACAGAAAATCAGGGGACAAAGTGAGTACTACAGTTAGCTTCTCCAATTCAAGATCGTTGTCTATAGCTGTTTCAATATATTAGCTTCTGAATAAAGCTTTTTTTCTTCTTCAAAATCATTAGCTTCTGAAAGTTGCATGTAGCTTGAGAGTTTGAACAAATAAGCTGAAAGAAAACAGAAAAGTCAGCTAGGACTTTTATGGAAAAACTACTTGTGCTTCTGGATTACTATGGTCTCTTCAATCTTGGCTATTGAATGGTGTGGCATATGTATGAATATCCAGGTGATTCTTAACATATATGTTTGTGTTAGTGTAGGTACGAAATGTTGGAAAAGTTCTTCAACAGCATGGATAGTTCAATTCGGCTGCTGCATTTGAAGGGTTCTGCAACGACTTTCACTAATATTAGTGCCAAAGTAGAGAAGTTGACTGATAAGTATGAAGATCACAAATGTTCAATCATTAATAATCACGGTGTTCTCTATATCGAAAGGAATACTAATTCTTTATCTTTTGACTTCTAGGAGGTTTTCTTACAGCCATTTAGCTCAGCTGAAGTTTATTTTACCTGAAGCAATTGAGATACAGAAGATTCTCAAGCATGATGAGCTCACTTGCTGTATGAAGCCAGATCTTTATATAACTTTAAATGCCAATGCAATTGATGGTAGTGAGAAGTGGAGATCTAACACTAGCAGTGTTCTGTTAAGGAAAGTTTTCCGCTCTCGGCTCTTGGATTTCTTCAAGTCCCACCCTGGGGTAAGCAATTCTTCTAACGTTTTCATTTATTTAAAGAATGATTCTGCCCAAATATAACTCGATTCACTATTGATTCTTATTGGTTAAATTTACTAGGAAAGACTGGCAGGGTGTCAGGTGTGCCTGTCCTACTTAGTTCTTAGTTGATATTTATCTTTGTTGTTATGCGAAGATGTGCATTTTCTGTAAGACATCCTCCAACTCTTTTCCCTCTGCTCTGATGCTTCATTTGCAAACAATTGGTCTTGACTTATTGAGAGAAATATAGACCCGTTAACAGTATAGCAGAAGTTTCATATGGAGAAGCCGAGATTTTGAGTTATGGGTCTTTTTCAGTATGGCACGTTCTCTGACAAATGGTACATATGTTTCTAACATTTACATTTTGGAGAAGATCTCAAGTTTAATCATATTGTATAGTGCCTCTGGAACATTATAGGTGCTTTATACCATATCATGTTAGATCACAACTGCTCAGCGACCTGTATTTTACTCGTCTCAGCATTGAAATAACCAGCACAAACACTTTTACATATATGACCACCATGTTGTCTGCTAAGATCTCGTTTTAAAGTAGATTTGCATGTTTTACCTGAATCATATTGCCCCCTGTATCCCTCTAAAGAAAAGTGAAAGGAAGATGATTAGATGTATGATATTATTTCCATGACAGCACTTTCTCTATGCATGCATTGTTGGCAATAATTACTATTTTTGCATTTCAGGGTGATGACATTCCTGAGGAAACATTGCCTGGGCCATTCTCACAGACCAACTCGTCTAGACCGTCAGTCTCATCCTTAACCAATGAGACACCTGATGGTGCATTTTTGCTGCAGTCAGTATCTGCATCACACCTGTCTGGCTCTTTTGGAAGATGCTTTTCTAAACAGGCATCTATTACTGGAGGAAATGCCGAAGAAGATAGAGCTGGGCTTGTTCCAGTTTCTCCAGTTTCATTACCCCTCAAAGTCGAAAGTTCCACTAAGAAGAAACCAGTAGCATGTGCTGATGCTCCTAAGTTATGTTCAAAACAAACTAATATGAAATATTCATCAGGAGGGATTGTTTCGGCTAGTTCACCATCATGTCATCCACCTGCACCTTCGATGATTGAAGCCAAAAAGGGAGAAAATGGTTATATGTCTGCTCCAGCTACCCCCATGCTTGAACCTCCTAAGAAATGTTACATGAGTCCAGACAATGATCCAGCTGAAACACCAATAAAACTAGCTAGGCACTCATCGACTAGAAGGTCATTATTCTTCGACACTCCTGTGCAGAATGCAAATTCTGCTGATCAAGTCTGTGAGAGTGAAAGGTTTCCAACCGATGATATTTTTGACATTCTTCCTGAGAATCTTCTGAAATCGGTAAGACAAGACGAACTTGCACGTCAATCTTTCATTGAAATTCTCATCTCTCAAAGTAGTTAAGCTACAAAAATTTGTCCCTCTGCATTTTAGACTTTTATACTTCCATGAGCGTATCCCATAGCTTTATGTTTGTCATTCATGAATCATGAGATTATTGGGGAATTTTACCCAACTTCTGATTCCCCCAACGAGAAGTTGACTTATGTGACTCCACAGATGGGAGAAAAAGAGAGTAAGGCACTAACGGAGCAAGATCCAGCCATATCTCAGGCAAAAAGGCGCAAACAGATGATTGCGTGCTTGCCTCGCCTCTTTGACATGATTTATTTCCTATTTCAATCTATTAAAGGTTCTGTCATGACAAAAGAAGAGCTCATGCACAGACTAATTTCCAAACAGACGGAGCTTGCTGATAAAAGTAAGCCTAGTTGATAACTTATATTAACCTTTTGGTCCTTTTGGATTTATGCAAGCTGCTTTTCAATCTCGATGTTTCATTAATGCAGGAGAAGTTGAAGAGCAGCTCATATTACTGCAAAAACTAGCTCCTGAATGGATTTATGAGAAACCAACATCTAGTGGAATTCTCCTCTTATGGTAAGCTTCCATTCTTGATATCTGTTGCTTTTTCTATTACAACATCCTTCACGTTTTCTTGATCATTTTCCTTCACTCAACTTTTGATGCTTGTTATATTTTTGCAGCCAAAATAAAAAAAAATGTTTGAAGTTTTATTGCCCTTATTCTTATTATGCAGTGTTAACAAGATATCAAATCCTGACACAATTCGTTCAAGACTGGCTGAAGCCAAGTTAGAGAAGCAAGAAAATAGTGATGGTACGATATTTTACCAACTTAGTAAGCAATGACGATTTAGTCAAAGTTTGTAAATAATAGTGTACTGTTTTGTTTAATTAGGTAGATATATTTACAGTACCACTTCTGCAGCACAACGGATGGTGGAGTTCTGACTGTCTCATATAAAGTCCGCAAGTCGACTTTATATGAGATCAATTTTTTTTGGTTTCTATTTGGTGTCCGGTGTCCATATTGGGGCCCTATTAAATTCGGATTTGCGCCGAAAAGTTCCACATTGGGGATAAAGCGTTCCTTAACAAAGGCGATTCCATACCCAGGGGTTTGAACTCGAGACCTCTGGTCAGACCAACTATTATGATCATTCTAAGTTATTTAGTTCTTTATTTTTAAGGTTTATTTCTTAAGATTTTCAATTTTTGTGAAGTTACAGATCTCCTTTAAAATTGTTCAAACAAAATAAGCATAATATCATAATGCACCAGTATCGAAAAATATAGATGGTACAAACTTTCAAAGTTCGGATGAAAAAGAAATACTCCCTCCGTTGAACTTGTTTGACTGGGCATGGAGTTTAAGAAAAAATAAGACTTTTGTAATTTGTGATCCTAAACAAGTCAAAAAGGGGCCAGAGTATTTGTGGTTATGAAAGTTTCTCATTAAGGGTAGAATTATAAGTTTAAGTAAAATTATTTCCAAATTTAGAAATGGGTCATTTTTTTTTAAACAGACCATATTAGTAGCATATTTAAAGGAAATAGGTTCACATAAATTGAAACGGAGTTAGTAGATATTTTAGAAAAGAAAATTTTACATCCCAAAGTACAAAGAAAACTCTCTTCTTTCACTCTATTGTCTCGAGCTGTGAAGACAAAAAACTCTTTTCTCTTCTTTCACTCTTTAGTGACGAATTTATAGTGACCAATAAGCGATGAAATTTTTTGGTGTTGATCAACTATAAATTCGTATTGCATGACCTCGAAACACCAAAAAATAAACTCTAAATGCCAAAAAACAATGTTAGTCATGGCGAAGCAATGAGTATTGGTCGCTAGGTTGTTTCCTATGGATCTGAGAAATTTCAGACCAACCGGAGTCCATAATTTGTTTTTTAATAAAATCAGCATGTACTATATACACGAAAAAGTTAATCATAAATTCGTATTGCATGACCTCGAAACGTCAAAAAATAAACTGGCAAAGCAATAAGTATTGGTCACTCGGTTGTTTCCTATGTACCTACGGGCTAATCAGAGCCTGCCAATTTTTTATTTTATAAAATCAGCATGTACTAATACACACGAAAAAATAAATATAGTCACAAATTTGTATTGCATGATCACGAAATGCCACAAATTGAACCCGAAAGTCATGGTGAAGCAATGAGTATTAGTCACTACGTTGTTTTCTATGGACCTGTGTAAATTCAGGCCAATCATTAATTTTTTTTAATTATAAAATCAACATGTATTAGTATACACGAAAAAGTGAATATAATCATAAAATTGTGTTGTATGACCTCGAAACGCCATAAAATAAACTTGAAAGTCATGCCGAAGCAATGAGTATTGATCACTAGACCGTTTCCTATGAACCTATGAAATTTCAGGCCAATCAGAGTCCGTCAAATTTTTTATATAAAATCAGTAGGTACTAATAATCCTGTCACTACTCAGACTCCCACCGAAGTCGTGATGACGCCTAACACTGCTTGTTAGGCAAGGCAACAACCAATATGCATAAATAAAATCTAATAACAATACTAAATAGTCTCAAATAGGAAATAATATAAATAACTGAAGTCAAAATAGCGAAACAACAGATAACTATCCCAAAATCTGGTGTCACCGAGTGCATAAGCTCTATAGAGTACCAAATACAAAGTCTGACCAAAATACAAAACTGTCTGTAAGATTGAACAGTGAGAACATAAGATAAAAGAGGGGACTTCAAGTCCTGCGAACGGAACAATAGTGCTACCTCGAAACATCCAAAAAAATCTAGATATAGCTCTGGCAACCACCGCTATCAGCAATACTTGGATCTGCAAGTGATTCAGAGCCGGTCGTCCGAGTTCATGCAGATGACATGGACTATAGCATACAAAAATCTGGGAATCGAGAAAATTCAAGTTTCATGGCTAAAACACTAAAAACAATGAGGAACATAGCGAGGCGATGACTAATGTTCCTTAGGTTGTTTTTGATGGGCCGACAAAATTTTAAGCGATTCGGGTCCAGTCGCCGACCCATGCAAATGGTGTGGGCTATAGATAAGAAAATCTGGGAGTCGGGCGAAATTCTAGTTTTATGGCCATAAAACGCAAAAAAACAAAATGATGAACGGACATGGCGAGGCGATGATTAGTGTTTCTTAGGTCGTTTTTTATGGGCCGTTAAAATTTTAGGCGATTCGGGTCCGGACGTTCGAACCCGTGCATATGGCATGGGCTATAAACGAGGAACGATTATGGTGAGGTGATGACTAATTTCTTTAGGTCGTTTTTTATGGGCCGGTAAAATTTTAAGTGATTCAAGTCCAGTCGCGTGCATCATGCACATAGCATGGGCTATAACACACGAAAATATGAAAATCGAGCGGAATTCCAGTTTTATAGCCCTAAAACGCCGAAAAATGAGTAAATGTCATGGCGAGGCAATTACTAATGGTGCTTAGGTCGTTTTTGATGGGCCGACAAAATTTTAGGCGATGCGGATATGGTCGCCCGGACCCATACAAATGACGTGGACTATAACACATGATAATTTGGGAATCACGCGAAATTTTAATATTTTTGGCCCTAAAACGCTAAAAACGAGGAACGGTCATGGCGAGCCGATGATTAATATTCCTTAGGTTGTTTTTAATGGGTCGGCAGAATTTCAGGCGATTCAGTCCGGACACCCAGACCCATGTAGATGGATAATATACGAAAATCTGGGAATAGAGCGGAATTCCAGTTTTATAACCTTAAAACGCCAAAAAATGATAAACACTCATGGAAAAGCGATCACTAATGTTCCTTAAGGTCATTTATTATGGGCCGACAAAATTTTAGACGATTCGAGTCCGGACGCCCGGACTCATACAGATGGTGTGGGTTATAGGACACGAAAATCTGAGAATCGGACAAAATTCTAGTTTTATGGCCATAAATGCCAAAAAATGAGGAACGATTAAGGCGAGACGATGACTAATGTTCTTGAGGACGTTTTTTATCGGCCGGCAAAAATTTAGGCGATTCAGGTCCAAACGCCGGACCCATGCAGATAGCGTGGGTTATAACACACGAAAATCTGGGAATCGGGCAGAATTTCAATTTTATAACGCTAAAACGTCAATAAATGAGGAACGATTATGGAGAGGCGGTGACTAATACTACTTAGGTTCTTTTTGATGGGACGGTAAAATTTTAGACGATTCGGGTCCAGTCGCCCGGACCTATTCAGATTGCTTGGGCTATTGCACACGAAAATTTGAAAATAGGGAGAAATTCTAGTTTTATGGCCCAAACACACCAGAAACGAGAACAGTCATGGAAAGGCGATCTAATGTTCTTAAGTCATTTTTGATGGGCCGACAAAATTTTAGGCAATTCGGGTATGGGCGCTGACCTATGCAGATGGCGTGGGCCATATAGCACACGAAAATCTAGGAATCAGGTGAAATTTCAATTTTATGGCTCAAAAACGTCAAAAGACGAGGAACGGTCATGGTGAGCCGATGATTAATGATCCTTAGGTCATTTTTTGATGGGCCGGCAATTTATAGGCGATTCGGGTCTGGTCGCCGAGACCCATGCACATGTCTTGGGCTATTATAACACACAAAAATTTGAGAATCTGGCAAATTTCTTATTTTATGGCTCTAAAATGCCAAAAAACGAGGAACAGACATGGCAAAACGATGACTAATGTTTCTTAGGTCGTTTTTTACGAGCCGACAAATTCAAGGCGATTCGGATCTGGTCTCCCGGACCCATGCTGATGGCGTGAGCTATAGCACGCGAAAATTAGGGAATCGGGCCGATTTCAGTTTTTTGGCCCTAAAATGCTAAAAAATGAGGAAAGGTCATGGAGAGGCGATAACTAATGTTCCTTAGGTCGTTTTTTGATGAGCAGACAAACTTTTAGGCGATTTTGGTCCGAACGCCCGGACGCATGCAGATGATGTGGGCTATAGCATACAAAACTCCGTGAATAGGGCTAAATTCTAGTTTTACGTCCCTAAAACTCCAAAAAACGAAGAATGGTCATGGCGAGGCGATGAATAATGTTCCTTAGGTTGTATTTATGGGCCGACAAAATTTTCGGCAATTCGTCCGGACCAATGCAGATGTCGTGGGCTATAGGACACGAAAATTTAGGAATCGGGTAAAATTTTAGTTTTATGGCCCAAAAACGCCAAAAAATGAGGAACGGTTGGTGAGGCGATGCCTTATTTTCCTTAGGTCATTTTTGACGGGCATGCAAAATTTTAGGCGACCGGACCCATGCAGATGGCGTGGGCTATATAGTGCACGAAAATCTTGGAATCGAACGGAATTCTAGCTTTATGACCCTAAAACGCCAAAAAACGAGGAATATTTATGGCGAGGCTATGACTAATGTTCCTTATGTTGTCTTTGATGAGTCGACAAAATTTTAGGCGATTCGGATCCGGATGCTCACACCCATGCAGATGGCATGGGTGCACACGAAATGTTGGAATTAGGCGAATTCCAGCTTTATGGCCCTAAAATGCCAAAAAACAAGAAACGGTCATGGCGAGGCAATGACTAATGTTCCTTAGGTTATTTTTTATGGTCCGAAAAGTTTTTAGACAAATCGGGTTCGGTCGCCCGGACCCATGCAAATGGCGTGAGCTATATAACACACGAAAGTCTGAAAATCGGCCGAAATTTCAATTTTGTGGCCCTAATACACCAAAAAATGAGGAACGGTAATGCTGAGATGATGACTAATGTTCCTTAGGTTGTTTTTGATGGGCAGACAAAATTTTAGGCAATTTGGGTCTGGACGCCCAGACCCATGCAAATGGCGTGGGATATAGCACTCGAAAATCTCGGAATCAGGTGAAATTCTAGTTTTATGGCCCTAAAACACCAAAAAACGAGGAACGATCATGGCGAAGATGACAAATCTTTCTTAGGTCGGTTATTTATGGACCGACAAAATTTTAGGCGATTCGAATCTGGATGTCCGGACCCATAAAGATGACGTGGGCTATAGCCCACAAAAATATGGGAATCGGGCAAAATTCTACTTTTATAGCCATAAAATGTCATAAAATGAGGAACGATCATGACAAGGCAAAGACTAATGTTCCGTAGGTATTTTTGATGGGCCAGTAAAATTTTAGGCAATTCAGGTGCAGTCGTCCGTACCCATGCAGTTGGCGTGGGCGGACACAATAATCTGAGAATCGGGCAAAATTTCAGTTTTATGGCCCTAAATGGCAAAAAATGAGGAACGATTATGGCGAGACGATGACTAATGTTCCTTAGGTCGTTGTTTATGGGCCGGCAAAAATTTAGGCGATTCGGGTCCAGAAGCCGGACCCATGCAGATAGCGTGGGTTATAACACACGAAAATTTGAGAATCGGGCGAAATTCTAATTTTATGACGCTAAAACGTCAAAAAACGAGGAACGATTATGGAGAGACGATGACTAATACTCCTTAGGTTCTTTTTGATGGGACGACAAAATTTCAGATGCTTCGGGTCCGGTCGCCCGAACCCATTCTGATGGCTTGGGCTATTGCACATGAAAATCTGAAAATATGGAGGAATCTAGATTTATGGCCCAAAAATACCAAAAAACGAGAATAGTCATGGAAAGGCGATGACTAATGTTTTTAAGTAGTTTTTGATGGGCCGGCAAAATTTTAGGCGATTCGAGTATGGTCGGTGACCCACGCAGATGGCCTGAGCCATATAACACACGAAAATCTAGGAATCAGGTGGAATTCCAAATTTATGGCTCAAAAACGTCAAAAAAGGGGTCATGGCGAGCCGATGACTAATGATCCTTAGGTCGTTTTTGATGGGCCAACAATATTTAGGCGATTCGGGTCCCGTAGCCGGGACCCATGCAGATGTCTTGGGCTATAACACACAAATATTTGAGAATCTGGCAAAATTCTTATTTTATGGCCCTAAAATGCCAAAAAATGAGAAACGGTCATGGCGAGGCGATGACTAATGCTCCTTAGGTCGTTTTTTATGGGCCGACAAAATTCAAGGCGATTCGGATCTGATCGCCCGGATCCATGCAGATGGCATGGGCTATAGCACACAAAAATCAGGGAATCAGGCGGAATTCTAGTTTTGGGCCCTAAAATGCTAAAACAAATGAGAAAAGGTCATGGTGAGGCGATGACTAATGTTCCTTAGATTGTTTTTGATGAGCCGACAAAATTTTAGGCGATTTTGGTCCGAACGCCCAGACCCATGGAGATGACATAGGCTATTGCATACAAAACTCCGTGAATAGGGCTAAATTCTAGTTTTACGTCCCTAAAACTCCAAAAAACGAAGAATGGTCATGGCGAGGCGATGAATAATGTTCCTTAGGTTGTATTTATGCCGACAAAATTTTAGGCGATTCGTCTGGAGCCATGCAAATGTCGTGGTCTATTGGACACGAAAATTTGGGAATCGGGTAAAATTCCAATTTTATGGCCCAAAAACTCCAAAAAATGAGGAACGGTCATGGTGAGATGATGACTTATTTTCCTTAGGTCAATTTTGACAGGCAGGAAAAATTTTAGGCGACCGGACCCATGTACATGGCGTGGGCTAGTGCACGAAAATCTTGGAATCGGACGGAATTCTAGTTTTATGGCCCTAAAACGCCAAAAAATGAGGAACGGTTATGGAGAGACGATGACTAATGTTCCTTATGTCATCTTTGATGGGTCAACAAAATTTTGGGCGATTCGGGTCAGGACGCTCGGACCCATGCAGATGGCGTGTGGTGCACACGAAATGTTAGAATTGGGTGAATTCCAGCTTTATGGCACTGAATGCCAAAACAAAACGAGGAACAATCATGGCGAGGCGATGACTAATGTTTCTTAAGTTATTTTTGATGGTCCGAAAATTTTTTAGACGAATCGGGTCTGGTCGCCCGAATCCATGCAGATGGCGTGGGCTATATATAACATACGAAAATCTAAAAATCACCCGGAATTTCAATTGTGTGGCCCTAATACACCAAAACATGAGGAACGGTCATGCTGAGGCGAGGACTAATGTTCCTTAGGTTGTTTTTGATGGGCCGGCAAAATTTTAGGCAATTTGGGTCCGGACGCCCAGACTCATGCAAATGACGTGGGCTATAACACTCGAAAATCTCGGAATCGGGTGGAATTCTAGTTTTATGGCCCTAAAACGCCAAAAAATGAGGAACGATCATGGCGAGGATGACAAATCTTTCTTAGCTCGTTTTTTATGGGCCAACAAAATTTTAGGCTATTCGGATCCGGACGTCCGGACCCATGCACATGGCGTGGGCTATAAGACACAAAAATATTGGAATCGAGCAGAATTCAAGTTTTATAGCCATAAAATATCATAAAATGAGGAACGGTCACGACAAGGCAAAGACTAATGTTCCTTAGATATTTATGACGGGCCGGTAAAATTTTAGGCGATTCGGGTGTAGTCGCTCGTACCCATGCAGCTGGCGTATAGCACACGAAAATCTGAGAATCAGGCAGAATTTCAGTTTTATGGCCCTAAAACGCCAAACAACGAGGACAATCATGGCGAAGCAGTGACTATTGTTCATTAGGTCATTTTTGGTGGGCCTGAAAAATTTTAGGTGATTTGGAACCGGTCGCCCGAGTTCATGCAGATGGTGTGGACTATAGCACATGAAAATTAGGAAATTGCCCTGAATTCCTATTTTACGACCCTAAAATGCTAAAAACGAGGAACGGTCATGGCAAAGCGATAAATATTATTTCATTAGGTCGTTTCTGATGGGCCCGCAAAAGTTTAGGCGATTCAGAGTTGATCTCTTGAGTTCATCTAGATGGTATGGACTATAGCACACGAAAAATCAGAAATCGTCCTAAATTCCTGTTTTATGGCCCTAAAACGCCAAAAACGAGGAACGGTCATGGCGAACCGATGACTATTGTTCATTATGTCATCTTTTATGGGTCTATAAAAATTTAGGCGATTCAGAGTTGTTCACCTGAATTCATGCAGATGGTGTGGCATATAGCACAAGAAAAATCGTCTTGAATTCCTGTTTTATGACCCTAAAATGCCAAAAAACGAGGAACGATCATGAAGAAGCGGTTACTATTGTTCATTAGGTCGTTTCTGCTGGGCCCGCAAAATCTATGGCGATTCAGAGCCAGTCGCCCAAGTTCATGACGAAGTAATGAGTATTGATCATTAAGGTGTTTCCTACGGACATACGAAATTCCAGGCTAGTCCGTCAAAAAAATTCTACAAAATCGGCATGTACTAATACACATGTAAAAATGAATATAATCACAAATTCGTGTTACATGACCATGAAACGTCATAAAATGAACCCGAAATTCATGGTGACACGATGAGTGTTGGTCACGAGGCTGTTTCTTATGGAACTACAAAAATTCAGGCTAATCGTAGGCCGTCAAAAAACTTCTACAAAATCATCATGTATTAATATACACAAAAATGTGAATATAATCACAAATTCGTGTTGCATTACCTCGAAACACAATAAAATAAACTCAAAAATCATGGCGAAGCAATGAATATTGATCACTTAAGTCGTTTCCTGTGGACATATGAAATTTCAGGCCAGAGTCTGTCAAAAAACAATTCTACAAAATTAGCATTTACTAATACACACGAAAAGTGGATATAATCACAAATGCATGTTACATGACTACGAAACGCCGAAAAATAAATCTGAAAATCATGGCAAAGCAATGTGTATTGATCACTAAGCCTTTTCCTATAGACCTAGGAAATTTCAAGCCAATTAAAGTCCGCCTAAAAAATCTAGAAATCAACATGTACTAATATACACACGAAAAAATGGATGTAATTATAATTCGTGTCGCATGATCTCAAAACACCAAAAAAAGAATTTGAAATGCCAAAAAGCAACATTAATCGTGGCGAAGCAACGAGTATTGGTCACTAGGTCGTGTCATATGGACCGAAGAAATTCCAGCCAAATAGGAGTCCCTCAAAAAAAATTCTACAAAATCAACATGTACTAATATACACGAAAAAATGGATATAATCACAAATTCATATTGCACGACTATGATGCCATAAAATGAACCGGAAAGTCATGGTGAAGCAATGAGTATTTGTCACTAGGTCATTTCCTTTGGACCTACAAAATTTCAGGGCAATCAGAGTCTATCAAAAAACTTCTACAACATTAACATGTACTAATACATACGAGAAGTATATATAATTACAAATTCATGATGCATGACCTCGAAACGCCATAAAATGAACCCGAAAGTAATAGTGAAGCAATGAGTTTTTGTCACTAGGCCGTTTTCTATGGACCAACGAAATTCAGACCAATCAACGTTCGTAAAAAAAATTCAATAAAATCGCATAGCATACACACGAAAAAATGTATATTCACAAATTCGTATTGCATGACCATGAAACACCACAAAATGAACCCGAAAGTTATGGCAAAACAATGAGTATTGGTCACAAGGTCATTTCCTATGAACCTGCAAAAATTCAGGCCAATTGTAATACGTCAAAAAATTTATACAAAATCAGCATGCACTAATACCCACAAAAAAATAGATGTAATCATAAATTCGTATTGCATGACCATGAATCGCCATTAAATGAACCCGAAAGTCATGGTGACGCAATGAATATATGTCATTAGGTCGTTTCCTATAGACCTATGAAAATATAGGCTAATCAAAGTCCGTCAATAAACTTATACAAAATCAGCATGTACTATTATACGTGAAAAAGTGGATATAATCACAAATTTGTGTTGTCTGACCTTGAAACGCAATAAAATGAACTCGAAAATCATGGCGAAGCAATAAAGATTGGTCACTAACTCGTCTCCTATAGATCTACAAAATTCCACGCCAATTAGAATCCGTCAAAAAAATTCTACAAAATACGCATATGCCAATCAATACACACAAAAAAGTGGATATAATCACAAATTCGTGTTGCGTGACCACGAAGCGCCAAAAAATAAACTCAAAAGTCATGGCGAATCAATGAGTATTGGTCACTAGGTCGTTTCTTATGGACCTATGAAATTTCAAGCCAATTAGAGTCCACCAAAAAAAAGGTTCTAGAAGATCAACATGTACTGATACACACGAAAATGTGAATACAATCATTAATGCGTGTTGCATGACCCCGAAACATCAAAAAAAGAACCAGGAACGCCAAAAAGCAACGTTAGTCATAGCAAAGCAATGAGTATTGGTCAATAGGTCGTTTCCTAATAACCTACGAAAATTCAGACCAATCGGAGTCCGTCAAAAAAATTCTACAAAATCAATATGTACTAATACATACGAAAAAGTGAATATAATCATAAATTCGTATTGTATGACCTCAAAATGCCATAATCTGAAAGTCATGGCGAAGAAATGAGTATTGGTCACTAGACATTTTTCTATGAACCTACGAAAATTCAAGCCAATCGTCGTCATAAAAATTCTACAGACATGGACTAAAACACACGAAAAAGTGGATATAATCACAAATTCATGTTACATGACCTCGAAACGCCATAAATTGAACTCGAAAGTGATGGCAAAGCAATGAGTATTGGTCGCTAGGTTGTTTCCTATGGACCTACGAAAATTCAAATCAATCGGAGTCCGTCAAAAAACTTCTATGAAATCAACACGTACTAATACACATTAAAAAGTGGATATAACCAAGTATAAAGATAAATTGGGAGCTAGAACAAGAGTTCTAACACGTACACTCTATATGCGCGACAATAGAGGAGTTGTGACATCCTTAGTTAATTTAATCTGCTGTCATTGTCCTTGTCCAATTACTATTTTCAACCTGAGGAAATAAGGAAAGGTAACAAAACACAAGGTTAGAGCAGATGAGTTTACCATTTAAAGAGAAAAGCAGAACTTGAGAATCTATGCGTAAAATGTTCAATCTGACATCTTCTTGGAATGTAAACTGATTTTGAACACCAAATAGAAAAAGCAAAGGTGATAAGCAGGATTGATAAGAGTAGAAATGAATTAGGATAAAATTGCAGACTAACCTAGGAGTTTGGCAACAGCCGCCCATTATACATCTTATCAAGTAACTTTCTTGCATCCGGACGCCTAAGAAGACCTTTATTATTTGGTAGACCAGTTCCCAAGCATACAGGACATACAAGTTTTCCTCGCCCTGCGTAGTCAATGAGATAAATGATGCTATGTTAGTATTCAAGATAGATAACATGAATTATTTCGAAAGCAAAAATCTTAATGTGAACGATTATCAAGTAAAAGAGACTGTCCATTGAAAAACTACTGATAGCATGTTTTGTTGGGGTAATATCGAAGAACTAAATTGCAAAGGAGCCATTCTTGGGTTGTGATGCAATAAAGAAAACCCTACATCTTATGCAATATTTAAATTTTGGTTTTATGCAGGTTCATTCCCTTTCAATTCACATCCAACATCCTGCCTCAGACTATGGATGTCGTATCAAGTTTGAACTAGACTATGGATGTCGTATCAAGTTTGAACTTCATTCCCTTTCAATTCACATCCAACATCCTGTCTCGGACTATGGATGTCGAATCAAGTTTGAACTAAATGCTGCAACCAAGCCACCGTTTTCATGTTACGAACTAACAGACTTGTTGCCTGATACCAGCTATCAGAATACGCACAGTCAAATTTTCAAGAAGAGAAATATGAGAGAATATTCCATATATTTTTTATAAGACGTGCAAACTCAGAACAAGTTCCAAGAGGATATTTGAAGGGGCCTTTGGAAAGACTGCCCCAAATCATGTAGTTTGAACTAGATAACTTAAGAAGATGTTGTCAAAACATGCGTGAAGTAGTCATCATAGATTTTATCAAAAAGCCAAGAAAAAAAAAAGTTGTGAAGCTGTCATCACAGACTGACTTGCAACAATATTCGGGTATATTTTGGTAAGCAAGATAAACTGAAATTTTACAGTGCAAGTCTAAAAGAGCTCCATTTGCAAGAATAAAGCGTAACAAAGGTATGAGTACTCAAGCATCAGATGTTTAGAGGAACTTATTTCTCAAAAAGCCATAAATACATTCACATACCATAACAATTGGGGCATTCAGTGAACTCGTAAACATCTTTGGCTCGTTTTCTGTTTAGAGCTTTCCATTTTCCTGTACCACCACACATATCACCTAAATAGAAAACAAATGAACATCTTAAAGTAGAATAGCACCAAAATAATATATGTATAGTCAGTGTTGTTAAAGGCTCATTTAAGGTGCGCTTAAGCCCTGAAACTCATTTAAAGCCAGGTTGAGCGCTCCCCGTTGCTTAAGTGGCGCTTTAGCATAGGAGATAAGGTGTTAAGGCATGCACTTGTTCATCGTGGACTCTATCTTTGAGAAGGCAGTACTAGAAAATAAATAAAGTTGTTAAACTGATAAATTAGTTGTTAAAAAACTTTATGAATGCAATTTTAGTGATCAAGAATAAGTAATTAAAATTTAGTAAAAGAAAACTAGCTCCGGAAAAATTTAAAACTTCTTGTACAAATCTGAAATTTAAAATTGTTTTAAAACGTGACTGACAAGATTTTACTTCATATATTTCCTTAGTATAGTAATTTCAATTCTTTTTATCACATAACTATCTTTAATATGTGATGAAGAAGACAAGACATAAAACAATCTAGACGTACATATTATAGCACCACTACCCCCACAATTCCGACAGGCAGCTCTTTCGTTTCCATCTAAGGCAATTGCTTTCTGTCCAGTAACGCTTATCAGAGCTCCAGTTGAGCATAGGCAAGTAAGACACCATCTCCGTGAGATTGACGTCTGTGATCCCTGTTTTGACAAGCAACAGATCTTGAATCAATAGTATAATGTGATTGTAGCATCATTCCTAACATGTAGTCACCCGTTTAAGACAAAATTGCACTTACAGCTTGTTTGGGTGGTTGTTACCTATTGTATTGTATTGTTACTTTAAATATAACGTTTATTTTGATTGTTATTAAATTTTATTATATCGTATTGGTAAATCCGTTGTTATGTAACGGCGAAAAGTATCACTTTATGTAACTATGTATTTGGTGTGGTCGCGTCGTTACCTTATTTTTTTCTCCCATCTTGCCCTCCCTTATTATTAAATAATATTATTTTATCCTTTTTCCTACCTTTTTATATAATAATTCTACCATGTACCTACTTTTTCTTTGTAATATTGTAAGTTTATTCTACATATTGGTGTGTGACATCATGAAATGACGGCAAATGATACAATCTTTCCAAATGTGTATTCATCAAAACAATACAATATAATACTATAATACAATACCATACGATACGATATGTAACAACCATCCAAACAAGCTGTTAGTGGGTCCTATATTATATGATACTATTACTATTTGGAGAGTCAAACGTCTTTTATTCACTATAATATACTCAAACATTTTAAATATTTCAATTAGAAGTTGTGTTCTAAAGTATATTTCGAAACTGCTTCTGAATATATAATTTCTGTTTTCTGAAAAGGGAGACATCAACGGCCCAAATCAACTCGAAGATTAGAGAGGTTGACCCAAGTACTTCAAACCAAATCATTCATCTTGGACAGGTGCAGCTGTCCAAAGTAAACAAGAGAAGTTGTGGCCTAAGCCTGAGGTTGTCACGAGTACATAAACCCAGGCAAAGATGAGGAAGTGTAACGAAATCAGGAGTATGATAAAAGAGTTCCTAATTGATAAAAGTAATCTCAAATATGAATCCCCTCAAAAGCGGATCTAATTTGCAGATCCAAATTTTTGATGATTCAATATTTTGTCCTTTCCATTCACTCAGATTTTTCCGTTTCATTGATTTGGTCCGGATTCTCTCCAAGAGCCAATTGCTCGACACAGAAAATCCTTCCCGAGACATATGGTTCAACAAATTAATTTCAGGAGAAACGATTATTTAGCATATTGAACAAAATTTACGCAGCTAGAACTGGTATTTCTATACTAACCTAAAGCACTGGCAGAAGATGTTTAGTATCTTTAAATCTGCACTCATGGGCTAGTAACAATAATAACGTAGGTGCATAGGCCTCATGCAGTGGCGAAGCCAGGAAATTCAACAAGGGTGTTCAAATCTTTGCAAGTGGGCTATGTAAGGGTGTTCAAAGTCTATTTTTAATCAATAACAAGTAATATTTTAACCTATACAGAGTATAATTTTCCGGCGAAGGGTGGTCAGTTGACCACCCTTGGAGGAACGTAGCTTCGCCCCTGGCCTCATGACAAGACATATAGAAACCCCAAGAAACTAAAGTTGAATGAGCAATGCCACCTTACAAACCACACCTAAAAATGCCAGTTTGAATACCAGCCACCCTTTTACTCACAAGCTCTCCAGTCAGTAATGTATTGCCTAGAAAGTCCCTTATTATGGATCATATAACTGACTTCTCCTAAGTTGATTTCACCTTCACATATTTGTCACTAATGCAAACCATCTACATCTGGAAGCACTTTCAATCTGGTTCACTCTGGAGCAGCTGGCAGCTCGAAACATAGATGTAAAGCAACTATGGTTGAACAAGACTAAACTGCCATTTAGCTAGAGACGTAAAGCCCAGCCATATGATAATAGGCTCGATTCTTCTAAAGGTTACTCCTCATGAGGAAGAGCATATTATATTCCCAGGTTCAAGAATCTCCAGTTGAAGGAAGTGAATGGTTATGATCTCTACTGAATAAGTTAATGCTTGTAGCAAGTTTCTGAGGTGATTGTTGGGCTAAAGGAAACAGGCCTTACTCATCACGAGTTTCACATCGACAACTTAAATAAGACAGCCCAACACTCTGCATCGGGCAAAGCAATAGACAAGAAGAAAATTAAGATTTACATCATTTATGCCACTGTATTACTACTGCGAACTAGCTCCTTCCGGTTGCTGGCCTAGAGGCGGAGCGACGATTTGAAGCTTATGTATTCAGAATTCTAGTCCTTTTAAGCTGCAGGGTTCTAAATTAATAATATGTGTATAATTCAATGGATTTCTTAAGACAAATACATGGTTTGAACAAAAGCTACAGGTTTCAGCCGAACTCACAATTGTTGCCATTCTGATGTTAAAGTATCAAATGTCCTTGTGTGAATCAACTCCTCCTTAAGTCCACATTCAAATGCTTGACAAATGTTCACGGATATATCAAGCTTATCGACAAACCAAATTCTAAGCTAGAGCCAGCAACTTACGGGGAAATTGATGTATCCCAGATATAATTGATTATTAAAGTCCTCAGAATTTCAGCCATAACTGATTAAATAATTGAATAATACTGACATGCAATCTATTTCCGAAACATGTATAACATCCAAATTCCCATTCTCAGGTCTTCCCATTAATGGAGGGATAAGACAAAATTTGCACCCAAAAAAAGGCTGAATTTCCAGAAATCATCAACAATTCAAAAATTCAAAATATTAGCATCCCATCAAGAAGCTGTAGTAAATTACAAACCTTTTCAACCACAGATTCTTGTGGATTATCAGAAGAAGCTGAAGCACAATTCTCATTCTCTGAGCTGCAGCTCACACGAAAACCTGACCCCTTCTTCAAATTGGCTGCCAATTCCAGAAAAACATTATTCCCAAGTCCCAACACATTTTTCAGGCCAAAAATTCAAAAAGGGTCTTCAAAATACTACGCTAACTTTCAACAAGAAAGAACCCAATCAGAAAGGAAAATCAAGAATGACATTAACCAGTCCAAAAAAGAAACAAAAAAAAACAAATAATTATCTCCCAATTACATTGCAACTGTTTATCAACTTAAACTGCTTGGTACCTGGAGTTCCACACTAAAAATTCAAAAGGGTCTTGAAAAAAAAAATATATAATTTCAACCAAAATGACCTTAAACCCCACTTTGAGATTTCATCTGTATGCAGAGTATGGTCATGAAAACTACAAATTTTGAACAAAACATCCCAAGAAAAGTAAAACAAAAAAAATGACCTTTAACTAATTCACACTAAAAATCCAGTTATGTATCAACTTACGGTGATATAAAGAAGAAGATTTGGAGTTTAAATAGGAGCCGTGGAGAGCTGAGGGAGTGGGAAATGAGAGGTGCGAAGCCATCTCTATTTGTTCTTTCTTTCTATCTCTCAACTTCTACATATACTCTTTGAGTAATTGAGATTTTTGGGATGATATTTGAAATTTTAAAGCTAAAAAAATATCAAGATGGGTAAAATATGGGTTTTGTTGGTTTTTTACGAATGAAAGAGAGGGAAACAACCATGTACCTCATCTATGTTCCAACATGGATTCTTATCCTCTAATTTTTGTATGAATATTTAAGTTATGTTTAATTCCTTTTTGCCCCCTAAAGTTTAGATAGATGACTGACTCCTCCCCCAAACTCTAAAACTTTCTCAAGCTAAGTTACTAACGCCTCATTTGTTTGCACTTAATGGAGGTCTGAATCTTAATTATTCAGATCTCAGACATTAAGTGCGTTTATTTTTAAAGTCGAAATCTTAATTATTCATATCTTAATTATTAAGTGTATTTGTTTTTTTTACTTCGCATCCACTTAATGGGTCTGAATAGGTCTGTATGATTAAGATCTATAACAGAGGCTTAATTTCATTAAGATGTTATCATCCACATTCATTATTAACTACCGCCACCGCCAACCATTATCAACTACCACTATGCCACCCACCACCACCATACTCAATCACCATCACTACCACAATCATCTTCAATCATAGCCACCATTATCGATTACCATCACCCACATCCCCACCACTCCCACCACCATCATTTTCAACCACAGCCAACACTCATTTACCTCAACTACCACAACTAACCATCTCATCACCATCAACAATCATAGCCGGCACTGCCTATCATTATAAACTACCACCACCCACCACCACCTTCCTCAATCACAACTACCAGCACCACCCGCCATTACTAACTATCACCACCCACCACCACCATCCTCAATCATAATAGCCACCACTACCAATTACAACTAGCTACTACCATGAACTACCACCATCAACCAAAACTACCACCAACCGTCGCCTCTAGTCGGGATTCACAAACACCACTATTAGCCATCACCATCACCAGCTACCATAGAATATTAGATTGATTAGTATTTTAATTGAATTTTATGTTTATTAATTTTCAAATAAAGATAATTGTATACATTCAGATGTTAAAAATCAAACGGTTTTAATCATTTAGTATTCAGATCTTAATACACATTTTAATATTCCGATGTGTATTCAGATTCAAATGTCTTAATCATAATACACATCTTGATATTCAGATGTGTATTCAGACGTCTTAATCTTAAAAAAAAAATGAGGCCTAACTCTCTAATACTATTTATTAGGGGTGTACATAGGTTGGGTTGGTTCGAATTTTTCAATTATCAAACCAAACCGATGGTGTCGGATTTTTAAATTTATAAATCAAACCAAACCAAACCAAACCAAGAAAGTCGGGTTTTTCAATCTCGAATTTTCAGGTTTTTTTCTGGTAAAGTCTTCATAGCATAAAATATATAACTTGTGCTCCAAGTATTTCTTCAGTCCTAGTAAAATACAACTATATAATGTGTTTTCCAAGAAACTAACACAATAATATGAGATAAGTCATAGCATTATACTAAAATATTCAATAAGAAAGTTAAAATAATAAAATTACATAAAACAAATATTGCTAATTAATAAGCCATAATGAAAACTAACATAATCTAAAAATACTATCTAAGTCATGCTAAAATAAGTATAGGCTAGCTAATAAGCACTAATATTAATTAATAAGCACTAAAGAAAAAGATAAACTAAATTATGCATTTTCATTATAAACCAATATAAAACTAAAATAATTATCCAACACTATCATCATTCCTAGTATTGAATTGAATTTTTTTTTATTAGTATTAGTATTGATTTGAATTTTGTTTGAGTTACTACATTTATGGGTTATAAAATTTATTTACCATTTGAGAATATTAAGTATAAACTTAAAATAATACGTTAAAAGATAAAACTGTGAAAAAATTTAAGAAATATTTATAAATTACATTACAATAAATATTTATATGTATAAAATATTTTTAAAAATTATATAAATGTACTGTCGGGTTGGTTTGGTTTCAGTTTGACTTTTTTAGTTAAAACCAAACCAAACCAATTATGGTCGGGTTTTATTTTCCAATACCAAACCAAATCAAATCAAACCACATCGGATTTTTTTTTCCAGGTTTGACTCGGATTATCGGTTTGGTGCGATTTATCGATTTTCCTTGTACACTCCTAGTATTTACTAGTACTAACCTGTTTATGAACTTTACCAAAGGATGCATTTCAATTTGTATTGCTGACTCCTATATTTCCTTAATAACCATAACAAAAAAAATGTCTCTCCCAAATATTAAATAATTGCCGTTTTTTATTGTTAATAACTGATTGTATTCTCAAATGATTAATTTACGTATATGTTTGATACACATGGAAAGAAAGAAGAAATGTTACATCTTTCTTAGCGGGCGTTTGGACATAAGAATTGTAAAATTTCAAAATAGGAGGAAAAAAATTTTCAAGTGAAAATGATATTTGAAATTTAAAGTTGTGTTTGGAAATGAATATAATTTTGGGTTGTTTTTAAAGTTTTGTGAGTGATTTGAGTGAAAATTTTGAAAAACAACTTTATGGAGTTTTTCAAATTTTTCAAAAGTTTCAAAATGCATCTTCAAAGTGAAAATTAGAAATTTTATAGACAAACACTGATTTCCAAAAAAAAAAAAAATTCTTATATCCAAACGGGTATATTCTGTCAGTTCTCTCAATATAGTTGTTAATTTAGTTTAATTGAAAATTATTAATGAATCTGGTAAAAAATGTTAGGCATTTATAATGCTTTAGTGATAAAAGACGTCTATTGGAATCTTTTATTCTATTTGATATTTCACTTTTGGAAAGGAAGATTAGAAAACTAAGAGAACTTCTTAATATGTTTGGTTGGCCAATATTACTTCTCAAGTTATCTTAAAATTTCAATGATGATGGTTGTCGTAGCACAATAATATTGTTACTTTCATTGTTCTATAGTTATCACTGCTATATTTCAGAGAATAGAATTATGAATTAGAAGCGAATAAAGGACGTTTATTTCGGCATATTTTAGTATTTATTATCTACTCAATCTTATAATTGTTACACAGACTAAAATAAGACATTTAGGAGATCGCAATTTAGGTGGAGATCTTTACATTTTAAGCTTAACCCTGCTAATTTGGATACGCCTTCACATCTCTTAAATTATTATATCTAATTTGCTGGTTGGATAAGCAACTAGTATCGTATTAGGAGAGAAATCAAATAGATCAATAGGACATAGTACAAACGTCGATGACGGCAACAACAACAACAACATACCCGATTGACACAGTCAATAGGTTAAGATACAATACTTTTTCCAGCAATACGAGCACACGAAGAAATTTTGCAGCAAAATCTAAATGATTAGTTTTGCTGCAAAATCTAAATGACTAATTTTGATGCAGACAATTTTTCTGTAACTTCGGATATCAAAGACATCATAGCAAAAAGCTGCTATACAGACCAGCTAACATAAACTAGGACATAACTAAAAATTTCCTGTGCACGACATTCAAAGGCATCTGACCTTGCCATCGATTTTACAGTTGACAATGAAACAAAGAAGAAGAGAATAAGATACAATGTCAGGTTTACAACAATTGGTCACAAATTTTTCACGATACAGTGCGCCCATAGCATAGGCAAGAAAGATAGAGATTCTTTCCCCACTTCTCCTGCAACGAAAACCAAAGTTGACGCAAGTTAACTTTCTCGTAATAAAATGAAGATGATAAAGTCTCATCATATATTAGTCTGAGAACAGCAGACTTGCTAATAACAGAACCTAATCAAAGCAAAAGATTCATAGAGGCAATACGAACTGGTCGGAACTAAGACTAAGTGCTGGTGTTACACTTGCATCAGGTCAGGTAGGGATAACAAAGTGACTGAGAGAACCTCTAGCTTTAGAGAACCTACTGTATAGTTATGATTAACATAAGATTTCAAAAGGTCTACTATATATGATTAACTAGAGCATTAAGATATACTACGTATTATAATGAGGGCATGGATGAAAGTTCAATAGAATTTTACTAAATATGTTTACAAGGATTTCCTGGAAGTGCATAATATGAATATCAAAAACCTTACATAATTGATAATATAATACTGGTAAAATCTGCTAAAATAGCATTAGCCAGCAAGTAATGCTCACACTTTTCTTAGCTCATCAACAATTTAGGCAAAGCAGAGGAGAAAACAGTTTCACAAAAATTACCTTGACATGTGTGCTGGGAAACTGAGATGTTCGCAGAGTTTCCTGAGTCTCATCACCAGGTCTTCGGCGAGGCACACTCAGGATAAGGGCAGCTTGGTCTGCCGTAGCAGCTGTTGCAGTAATACGATAACCATTATCCCACCGCTTGTGAATGCCTTCACTGGGATAAAGAAAATCGAGCTCTACCACCTATTAAACATAAACAATCTCCATGTTACTTAAAGCTAGCACTAATTTGGGAGATAGGACGTCTTACCAGATGATCAAAGTTTTCTACAACAAATGGTACTATAAGAGAAACTAATAGTCATGCAATGATGCATTGACATTCAAATCAAACGAGCATGACAACATCAATTGCATTTAACAGCTTGCTTTGACCTTATTCAAGGTAGCCGGGAAAAGAAAAGAAAAGGTTATGTATCTTTAAAAGTGGCTCTTTAGATTCTAGAGTCAACTCCCGAGAGTAACTTGGATTAGCTGTTGTTAGGTTTATACTCTTTCAATGCCAAATCGAGGTCATCTTCCGATTAAAAATTATGTTCGCTTTGCCAGTGGTGCACTACCGTATCATTCCTCCTTTCTTGTGAATAATATTTCACTTGTCAAAATAATTTTTCGCAACAGAAATATACTCGAATAGCTTTTAAATATCTTCTCCTTATTATGGATAAGATAAAAAGCTTCTGCTACCAAATATTTATACCAAAAAACAATACTTCTAACTATATCTAAATGATAGTGAAACTAACCATAGTGTAACACCAATTATGACACCCAACTTCAGATGAGGACTATAGCTTTGTGTAAACTGTGTATTAATTCAGTATGACCTATTTATACATGTCAAGTGCCATGCTTATGCTCAATTCCGGCAGCCACATTTGACAGAATATAGCAATGAGAACCTCATAAGTTCATACTTGATATCAATATTACCTAATATATCAATGAATATGTATGCTGCCTAACTCTCTGTATGTCTTCTATAAACCAATTAGTTTTTATTTTTTAACAAACCAACAATTTTATTGCTATTGTGGGAAAAGCACAACAAACAATTAGTTTATAGGATAAAATTTAAGTTAAATTTTCATATATGTCAATAAATGAAACATTTCTATTACTTGATCTCCATGCAAACACTTTGTTTACGATACATAACCAGGAATTAGCTTAATCCAACAAATCTGCAAGGTCCAACGTAAACGAACTACATATTTTTTGAAATATTTGGAGGAATGAGTGTGGACATTAAACAAAACTACTTCATTTCCTTCGAGAAATCACAACTTTAATGGGACTACCATTTTAGCTCCTCCAGCAATAAATTATAATTTTATTACCATTGAAAAAACTGACTGGAAGATTTGCACTTCTCCTTTCAAGCGTCGTCTTCGTGGGAAATTTATTCAACAATTTTTCAAGGCTATAACAGCACGAAAATATTGAAAAAAGATGACATGGGATAGAAGGGATCAAGATAACATCACGAAACCATATTAGATATTTTTTTTTTGTGTGTGTGTGAGAGAGAGAGAGAGAGAGAGATGAACAACCTGGTCACTGAAGCCTGAATTGCGTGACATAACAACAGCCCACCTAGAGCCAGCAGTTGCCATTGAGGTCACGTGGAACCCTTCTTTCCACTTCTTGCTTATCCACTTAAAGGGAAACGACTCACCCACTTTATAAGACTGTTGAGTGAACTGTGTGCCTGTAGAAAATGTCATAACTGTGATATACAAAAAGATAAAAGAAAGTCCAGAACCTAGAGCTGCGACCTAAACTCGCGTGTCTCAATTGAACTACTTTAGTTGGTGTAACTATTAACTAACTACATAAACACTCTATGATTGTTATCTTGCAATGTTTTGACTTTATAAAAAGTTCAAACTGGCAAGAGAAAAAGGCTAAATTTCCATTGCATGTAGACTGTAGAGCAATGTTTTAGCATCTAAAGAAGTAATCCATCATCTAAAATCACTACATCAGACTGAAAGGATCATACAAACTGATAAAAAGTTAATACCTTCTTTTATATATATAAAAATAAAGTTAATACCTTCTGATTCGCCTTATGAGAACATAAAAAGCTTTTGATAACAGAACTACACTAGAAAACAACTGCCCCAGCAGCAAACACTTAATTTGTTACAGATCCATGTTATAGTCTGATCGGTAAAGTGGAGGATATGAAATCTAGGTCCAGCAGTAGAGGTAGTTATTCAATGCAAGATAAAATTTCAAAGGGACCAAACAAAACGAACCAACAGAAAGCATAACCGGCACAGTAATACAACCAGCCCAATGGAAAATTATGCTGTGAACTACTGAACCATAGGCACCAAGCATCTAAATATCTACTTAATATAATACAGAAACAAACGGACACCAAATACTAATATGATTCCAACAGGGCACAATACCACAACTCTTGTCTCA